>SNQJ01S0157009.1:0-22134 GCA_010110895.2 Picea sitchensis
CCCAGAGAAGATCTTCCTTAACCAAGGGAAGTATGCAGTTGAAATACTAAAGAGATTTGATATGTTGGAGTGCAAATCCATGAATACACCCACAGAAACAAAGTTGAAGCTCCTGGTTGACACTTCGTCATAATTGATTGATGTTACGTTGTACAGACAGATCATTGGGTCATTGATGTATCTGACGAACACCAAGCCAGATATATGTTTTGATGTGAACACCTTGAGTCAATTTCTGGTAGAGCCCAGACGTGTTCACCTGGTTACTGCAAAACATGTGATGAGGTACCTTAAGGGTACATTAGATTGTGGTCTCAGTTATAATGGACATCATGAATTCAAACTGAGTGGTTATACCGATTTAGATTGGGCTGGAAGTGTCTCTGACAGAAAGATCACTTCAGGATGTTGTTTCAGTCTGGGGTCAGCCATGATCTCATGGAAGAGTAGTAAGCAATCAAGCATTGCTCTCAGCACGACAGAAGTAGAATACATTGCGGCATGTTTCACCAGTTGTGAAGCCATATGGATTTAGAAGTTGTTGACAGGTTTGTTCGATCTGGATATGGAAGCAACCGTGATCCTATGTTATAACCAGAGTTGCATAAAGATGACAAAGAACCATGTGTTCCATGACAAGTCAAAAAACATAAAGATTTGATATCATTACATCTATAATATGGTGCAGAGAGAAGCCATAAAGCTCCAACATGTTAGCACGAATGAACAGGTTGTTGATGTGTTGACCAAACCTCTATCTGGTGTAAAGTTTGAGCACTTTTGAGATAAGCTTCGTGTAGTCCGAAAGGATCTCCCTCGAAAGGGGGACTAATGTTGTGATTCCATCCTTGTGTTGTGATGTCAACCTAGTGCTGAAGATTTCTAGCTTCATGTTGATGTTGTTGTGATGCCAGCCTCGTGTTGTGATGCCAACCTAGTGCTGAAGATTTCTAGCTTCGCGTTGATGTTGTTGAGATGCCAGCTTTGTGCTCAAGATTTCCAGCTTTGTGCTGATGTTGTTGAGATGCCAGCTTCGTGCTGAAGATTTACAGCCTTGTGCTGATGTTGTTGAGATGTCAGCTTCATGCTGAAGATTTCCAGCCTTGTGTTGATGTTGTTGAGATGCCAACTTTGTGTCGAATATTTCCAGCCTAGTGCTAATGTTGATGATATTCTGGCCTTCGTGCTGTGATGTTGTTGTTGATGATGATTCTCCAACCCTTGTGCTATGATATTGTTGGTGTTGATGTTGTATCAGCCTTGTGTTTTTATTGATGATGATGTATTAGTGTTATACTAATAAAAGTTGATGCAGATGATGATGATGTCATTCCAGCTCCCTATTGTGAATGATGATATTGATGATGAGAAAAACTTTCGATGATTTATAGATATGCCAATCAGTGTTCCAGATGTTGTTTCCCTCTCTCTCTCTCTCTTGATGATGTTGTAGAATACCCTTTTTGTTAAGGGGGAGTGTTGAAATATTGTAACTGCAAAGAGTATTCTATTTATTATTGATTTATTATTCATTAGATCAATCCCCTTTTGTGGATTGATCATGTCGGGCATTGTAATTGAAAAAATCCCCTTTTGCGGATTGGTCAAACCCTAATTGTATTATGCAAATCGAGAAGTCATCCCCCAGGCTAATTAAAGTGGTTTTAACCACTCAGAAAGACAAGTCATCCCTGCCCAACGAAGAGACAATTTTTCAGCACCTGCTAGTTTGTATAAATAAAGGAATCCAATGAATCATTTACTCGCTCACTCAGATCACTCATCTAGTGCGCAAGTATTAAAGGAAGCTGCAGTTACCAGCTACCGGAAGAAGGAAGAGAGAGAGGCACATTGCTTAGTAGAGGATATTCTCTAGTGTTTGGTTTATTGTATCAACATTGTATTGGCTATGTATATTAAGGAAGTTTTTGTTGGGTTTTCTTCCCCATGAGGGTTTCCTAGGATAAATGTTGTGTATCTTGTGATTATGTTTCTCTCAGTGATCATATCTATGCAGTAGAGGCGTCGTTCCACCAGTAATTCAACAAATTTAGTGGAAATGGATACCAAGCAGAGGATTCCACGTCAAACACTATTCCATTCCCCAAGCTTCGCATGAATATCTTATTGCCCAAAACAGTAGAGCTCAGTACGGGGTCAAAACCAAAACCAATTTGAAGCGCATCGATTAGGGTTTGAGAACTGGGAATGCGGCTCCATTTCTGAGTCAATGGCTCATACATTTCACCCCATGGATCAGTTTGATCACTGCACCCTCCGAACACGTAAATGCTTCCATGAACAGTGGCGGAAACAACCCCTCGCCTGGATATTATGGTGGGAGCTACACCACACCATTTATACATCTCTGGATCATACACGTAGACATTGTTGTGCTCGAATCTGTCTATTCGACCACCGATAACGTATAGCTTTTTACCCAAGACTAATGTGGCAGAATTTGCAAGTTCGTCCAAAGGATAAGGAGGGAGAGGCACATAGCTCTGTTCATGTTTGTGTTGTTGTATGTCTAGAGCATGGAATGACTACACATTCTAGTCGTCTAGCGTTCTTGCATAAATCCAATAAGAGGAAGAATCATACAAGTGTCTGCGTTGTAATTCTTTCATGAACAGAAATGATGTCGAATCTGGAGGAGACGTGCATGACCATAAACAAATACTCGATGAAGAAGTCGAAATCTGTGTGCGAGAACTAGAGCCAGTAAGATCCTCACTATATATTTGATCAGCAATGCATGTCTCATCCTGAACATGATCTCCTTCAAGGTCCATAATGGCTTCTGCATCTTGAAAATTTATGGCTTCTGCATCTTGAAAATTTACTCCTCAATCTTCAATGCCACCCACATCCTGAACACTAACGTTTTGATCTGCAATGTCTTTCTCTTCTTGAATATCAATTGTTTGATCCTCAACGCCTGTAATATCAACTCTCTGATCCTCAATGTCGGTCTGGTTCTGAATACCTGTCTGAACATATTTCTGACTCTGAACATCAGCTCTTCGTTCTCGAAGGCAAGAAATGCAGTATCCCATTATTCAAAACCGGGTTGGGCTTTCTTGCACTTCTTCAACAAGTAGAATCCAGAAAATGCATAATTTTTGTTTCTGAGAGTTGTTCTTTTGATTCTATTCTAGAGTCTAATGCTTAAACTGGTAAAACTTAAAATAGATTAAGGTTGCACGTTGGTAAGGCTTTCTCTTTACCGTACCGTTGAGGGGTTGAAGCAGTTCAAATATAAAAGACATTAATTAATTTGCATTAACATATCATCAATACAACTAAAACTAAAAATTTAAATTATAAATATTTGGAAAAGTGTTTATATTTATAGTTTTATTAGTTAATTGAATTTAGTTTCAGTAGTTAGGAGTAATGATTGATCCCATAAGTGCAAGTGTGACATGTTGAGTTAGTTAAAAAGTATATTATTATAATGATTTCAAGTTTTGTTATTGAGTTAAATTTTTAACCTTATTAAAAAGTATATTATTATAATGATTTAGAGTCAAAATTTTAACCTTGTATCAGATTATCAAAATTTTGTATCAAAATGATCAAGATTTTAAAGTTTATCTTAAATACCATCATGAAATAAAAAAATAAAAGAAAATATTGATTCTAAAATATTTATATAAATATTATTTATAAAACCACTCATAAAAAAACCTTGCAAAGTTAAATACTTTTTACTTTAAGTAACACGATAACGATAACTTTAAGCTTCTAAATAACTGCCTCATTGATAATGGAAATCAATCAATCAAGTCGGATGTAAAATGCACCATTTCATTCATTGTATGGCGATTAAAATGAAAAGGATGAATATGATTAGATAATAGTGACGAGAATGAAACTCGAAGGTGCAAGCATTAGGAAGAAGATTCAACATATATATTTAAAAGGAGTAACCTTGGAAGCACTCAACTCATTAAGTGTGCAAAATTTAGAATTAGGAAAAAAAAAAAAAAATGTCTCCAAAAAAAATTCATTCCAAAAGAATTATTATGAAAAGTAGTCACTATTGTGAAGGTTTTGAACCTTAAAAGTATAGGAATCCACTAGTTACTAGCAGAAATTGGGTTTATGTCTCACTTACTAAATAACTAATGAAGTTTTGTGAATTTGTCAAATAATATAAGATATATGAGAAAATTTGAGATTTTGGACCTGTCATATCATGGAATTGAATATGGGGCATTTAAATCTCCTTATTTTTGACAAAGGTGGTTTTTCCACAAAGTTAAAGTTTTATCTTTTTCATTCTTTTTTCGAAAATGTGACAATTTGGGTCATTTTAAAATCAGCCAAAACCCTTAGGGGCAAAGTTCCATGAGAAAAGTTCTCAATGCTGGGGTGGAACTCAAACTTCCAATATAGTTCCTACCAAATTTAGGGACAATTTACTCTGGTAAGAACTATGTCGAAAGTCAAAATTCCACCCTGTTGTTGTGAAATTTTTCCCTATCGATTTTGGCCTATTTTAAGAAAACCCACATCATCATATTTATTTGAAGAAACAAAGGGAAAAGTTGGAACTTTAGCTCATCGAAAAAAATAACCTCAACAAAAATAGGGCAATTTGGGTGCCACATATATAGTGCTATGATGGTGTGGGATAAGGGGCACTCATATTGCCAAAACTCTTAGGGGGGAAATTCCATGGGAAAATCCAACTCTAAAATGAAACTCTAACTTTCATCCTAATTCCTACCAAATTTAGAGACACTTTTTACTAGATTAGAGAGGGGATATGAATGCCCCTTATCGCACACAATAATATTTTTATGCACTAAAAATATATTAAACCCAAAGGTGGGTGATTTACAAACACTAAATCCTATGGATACAAAGATTATAACTTGTTGACATTTCTACTTTTATAATTATCCATATACCTTGCATATAAAAATACCAAGGTGGGTGAATTTCAAACACTAAAGCATGATAAAATGGGAGAGTAGAGTGATATGCAAAAATATTTAATTACTTGCAATATCAATAGATTGGACGGAGAGGTTGAGATGTTCTCTCAACCACACACCAAACAAGGATCTCACAAATCCAACTCTCTAACAACCTCTTAAGAATGTGATCACACAACTCACTTAGAGATTAACTCTCCTTCTCAATACATTAGCAATCATATTAGATAAGTAGGAATTATATATTCCAACACTCTCCCTTAATGACTACTTATCTAAATATCTATGTGGTCATATCTTCATGTGCTTCCTCTTGTAATTATTGATGTTCATATAAAAATAAATCCATCTACCGGAATACATGGGTGGGATTGCAACCTGTGGACATTTCTAACTTTATATAATTCTATGTGTGCCTTGCATGGCCTTCTTCCAATTTCTTTTAGGAATTTTGTAGTCGACATCATTGTTGATGATGAGAACTCCGCCACATTTATATTATGTGAGAAGAGAGGCATTTCATCCGTTGAAGAATTAGAGAGGCAATTCTACTTTTTGAGGAGAGAGGCATTTCATTAGTTGAGAAATTACTTCAATTTTGAAATACGGATAACGAGACAAGTCTATAGTTATAAACTTGTGACTTTCAAAGTTAAAGCAAAGTCTTAAAGGTAGTGTACTAACCAACTAAGCCAACTTCTCACTCTATAGAAAACTATAGAAAGAATCAACTCAGGACACTACCACTACTCTTGAATGAATAGATCATAATAATGCTAATAGGCTATCAAATAAGTCCATAAAATTAATGAATAGATCATAATAATGCTAATAGGCTATCAAATAAGTCCATAAAATTAAATATCTAAAAAAAAAATATAAACCCCCAAACCCGATATATTAATCGCAGAACTAAATTCCTCAAAGTATAATTTCATACCACTTATATATCATGTATTAATTTCTTCTTATTAAATGATTAAAAATTTACAATCTTTAAAAAATTTCATCTTTCTTGATATTTTTCTTTCTTTGATTTGATGATTTTGGTTAATTCTTTATATATATATTTTTAAAAAAAAAAAAAAAAAAAAAAAAAAAAAAAAATTATTACATATATATATATATATATATATATATATATATATATATATGATATACATACATATACATACATATATAACATAAGTTATTTAATTTCATTTCCGACTTTGGCCAAAACATAACATAATATTAAAATTACATATTTCTTTCTCAATATTTAAAATCTTTAACTTGCCCTCGATGGGGTGACACGGTGTTTAGTGTCATTGACACATGGACAAGCACTAAGAGAAGCTTTAAGTGCAGGTTTAACCCTGCGGTGGCCAGCCCCCAGCGTTAATAATAATGCGTGGGAGGCTGCCATCGCAGAGTTTATATGTCAGCGAAGCTCCCTCGCGCGACCATTCATTTCTCCCATGAGTTCATGCAGAGTATGGATCCGGAAGGACAGATCCTAATGAAGTTTAGTTATGTGCCCTGACAGATAGCATTTGTTATGGCTGTTCGTCATTTATGCGCTGAATCATGCGCTCGGTTATTTGTCATTTATGCTATATACCTTGGTGAGGCCTTCCAGGGTTCTTTGCTCTTGGATTTTTATGAAGTCACTCCTCGTCACAGAAGGTTGGTTGGGGACTTTCACCTGCTGCTGCTCTAGTTTAAGACTTCTCGTCCTGAACGGTTCAGGCTCTGTTCTTGCTCTGTTCCAATGGTAAGAGAGCATGCCAGGCCCCGTCGGGGCTCGACTTGGGACGCCCACAGGGAGCAACGTCGCAGGAAGAAACAGTTGGAACGTGCTATCTCCTTAGCATCCTCAATTCTTCGTAAAAAAAACGCGAGAAGAGCGACAAAAGCTGCTCGACATCATTGCTAAGCAAAAGGATGGAAGCAGCAGGGAAGGTTCGATTTCTAAATTAAGTATCATTAGGGATGCCGAGCCCGAGCTCGCGCTGTCCACTTGCATAGTGGAAGAATACCCGACCATTGGAGATTTGCCCTGTATGGAGGCTCCCCAGGCCATGGAGAGCTCTACTCGAACTGTGATATGTGATGATTATGTCCCAAGCTGTATCATCGAAGAAGTTCCATGGTCGGACGACTTACCTTCTCTTTCGGTAAAGAAGACCCCGGGCAATGAGATAAGCGAGGATAAGAGTAAGGCAGCGGAAATGGAAATGGATGAGGAAACTGCCCCCAACAGTAGACCGGATGACGGTTGGCATGGTTCCCTACGAAGTGATGAACACCTGGCATTGATATTTGAACTTCGCAGCCATTTGGCGGATGTGGAACTCAAGACGCTCCTCATGATCCAGCGTTGACATCCTTCCTGCACTTTCCTGAAGTTCCAAATAAATTTCGCATGTCCCACGCAGGCGTTAGGAGTTTGTCGGCCTGCTAAAATTCCCAGCGAATCAAGATATGATGCAAGGATGAATAGGTCTTACCGTTACTTCGTTGATCTTTGTTTTATATTTTGGTCGCTTATACACTTCTCAAACATTAGCCCCCTCGCTCGCTTCCTACAAAAGTGTGACATGGGCTCTCAACTAAATGTCTTATTTATAACCGCTATTGCCCCTCAGCCTATACCGGCTTCCTGGATACCGCCAAAGATTTTGGTTTTTTAGCCATGACACTGTATTTTGTACATGTTCTATGATTATCTAATATAGAAGGTATCACCTCTTTTTATTTAAAAAAAAAAAATCTTTAAATTTAAAAAAATAATAACTATTTTAATTAAAATTCTAATAATTAATTATACATTTATTAACAAATAAATTTAAACATAACATTGCACCATTTAAAATATTTAAAAAAATACAACGCCTTTATCAAATCAAAAGCTTCCTCCAAGTGAAAAATAATAACCGCTTTTAAACTTAAAATTTAATAATTAATTATAATATTTATTAACAAATAAATTTAAACATAACATTAAATTCATTTTAAAATATTTAAAAAATATTAAACGCCTTTATCAAATCAAAAGCTTCCTCCGAGTGAAAAGCGATTTTACTAGAATCTTACCTCATAATCGCGAAGTGGTCTCCTAAATCATACTTAAATTATTATGATGTGCGCCAAGCCTTACTTGTATGATGGTTTTTTGAAAATTTGGTAAATCAAAGAAAGAAACAACTGGCCTCAAATCTAGGGTCGTGGTAATTAAGGCCGGCGCTTATAACAATATATAGAAGTTGTTTTTTGGGAGGGGAGTTTGTAAAAAAGATTAGATGAGGATGCTTTAGACATTTTTCATAACACCACTTTCATTTTCATCATTTACAAAAATTTTATAAACTTTGAAAATAAGTTGTTAGTAAGAAACGTTTATTGTCATTAAAGAAAATAAAAGAAAATATTACAAATTACTTTTCATAACACTTTCATTTTCATCATTTACAAAATCTTTATAAACTTTGATTTTATAAACTTTGAAAATAAGTTGTTAGTAAGAAACGCCATTGTCACTAAAGAAAATAAATAAAAGAAAATACATACCATGTAGTAAAAATTGCATTTAAATTTAAGAGCATCATTAATATTGTTGTTAAGATCTCAATTCCATCCATATTTATATCTTTAAGGTATGTTCTAAATTAGAGGTAGCAAGGACATTATAAGTTGGAGAATAGTAACAATTATAAGGACATCTTGAAATAGAATGTCATAAAGGAAATGAGATTTAAAAAAATAATTGAAAAGGAAGACAATTATGAAGCACTGATTAGGTGCTTTAGATGAACTAAGAGAAGAAGAAACAAGTCACCAAGAAAGAATTGATGAAACAAAAGAAAAGTGTTCACATTTTAAGAATCCCAACAAGTCAATAATCGGTAGAACTTAAGAACTAAGCTAGAGAACCCAGAAAGATTGAAGAAAAATCTTGAATATCAAAAGCAAAGATTTGGAAGCCAACACAGAAGCAAAGAAGGAAGAATCAGAAATGAGAGAAAATATTGGCATATCATCTTAAGGAAAGAATCCAATCACTCCAAACCAAAATTTTGAGGCAGAGTCTGGTTAAGAAGAGAAAGGACTTGAAGAAGAAATAATCACATTAAAAATTCAACTTGAAGAAGAGAAAAGAAACGTATAGTCATGAAGTCTCCAAATAATGAAGAAGAAGAAGAGGTTGAGAAGCTTCTTTGAAGAAGAAGTTGTCACTTTGAGAAGTAAAATCTTCAAGCTCAACCGTATCGTTGAAGAGATAGAACATCCACATCAGTTATAGATAATGAAGAGAAGCACTCTAGGTTGATAGAAAATAAGAACGAAAGGTGCCAGAAAGATATGCGTATACCCCAAAGTGAAGGAATCATGGTCAACCGAATCTAAGAAAACTATTGAAGATACATTCAAGAAGACCATCTATGTTCAAGCCACAAAGAAGCTTCAATCATGATCATGATCAGTAAAGGCAAAAATTCAGAAGGACTACGACACAAAGAAGATCATTCACTTCCATGTATGCAAATTTCTTTTATGGTCATTGTTTTTATTGTACTAACTTTTGACATAAGGTTTGGAAAACAACTGAAAGAAAAGAAGGACAGGTAAATAAGGAACAAGTTCAAGAGATTGTACTTTTAGGCCTTGTAGTGAAAGATGAATCCACAGACAGAAAGAAAGAAGTCAAAGCTCAGAGAGATGATGGATCTACCAATGAAGATGATGATAAATACACATCCGAGCAGGAATTGTTCTGAGCTATCCAGCTTAGAGACTCTCAGGTAACATGAATATTAGACAGGGGGAGTCTATGTGATAGTTGTGACATACCAAAGAACCATCCTTCGAGAAGCTTGCAGAGTTTGAATAGACAGATTCCGATCAGTCAATTAGAAGAAGTACAATCAGTTGTAGTAGTGAATACTTCATGATAGTATAGTGATAAATGGGTCAACATTATGGATAGTGTGCAGTAGAGTCTTGGACGGTATGAACAAAGATGGATTCATAAGAACACTTGGCAGGCTTGGACAGATATATGACAGTGGACAAAAGCATGGATTCATAGATTGGTTCATAGAGTGGTTCAAAGACAAAGGAACATTATCATAATGGATGATAATTACACACGAAATGGATCGAACATTGCTAATGGATTCAAAATTGACAGATATTTTTTGGACATATGCAGTGCATACAACAGTTCACATTCAAAATAGAGTAATGCTCAGAAACAACAATGACAAAAATTCCTACGAGCTATGGAAAGGAATACCAGCAAATGTGAAGCACTTCAAAGTATTTGGAAGAAAATACTACATCAAAATAGAAGATGGCAGAATGGGAAAGTTTGACTCTCGTGTGGACAAAGGAGTACTTGTTGGTTACTCAAGTACAAGGAAAGCATACAAGTGTTACAATTTGAGGTTGAAAAAAGTTGTGAAAAGCATCAATGTAACAATTGATGAAACAGGTGGACAAGAATTAAATGAAGAAGAAATGAATCAATGGAACAACTTTACGAAGAAGAAGATGAAGAAGAAGTCTACATTGAACAACTAGAAGGATTTTAGTTGTCAGAGAACGCATATTATGTGTGCAAATTGAAGAAGGCCATGTATGGCCTAAAACAGGCTCCTAGAGCATGGTACTCTAGACTGGATAAATATCTACATCAGGTAGGGTTCAGAAAATTAAGTGCAGACAACAACCTCTACGTCAAGGTAACTCAAGATAGTATTTTATTAATTGAAATTTATGTTGATGATATTATTTTTGGAAGCAATGATGACAAGTTAAGACAGAAATTTGCAAAGGATATGCAGAATGAATTTGAAATGTCATTACTCAGAGAACTATCCTTCTTTCTGGGTCTTCAGATACATCAAAGCAACCAAGGAATTTTTATTTCTCAAACTAAGTATATCAAATAAATGACAAAGAGGTTTGGAATGGAAGATTTCAAACCAGTTACTACTCCTATGCAAACCAGTTGCAAATTGAGCAAAGATGACGATTCAAAGTCTATAGACTAGAGGCAATACAGGTCAATGATTGGTAGCTTACTATATGTGACAGCATTCAAACCATATGTAAAGCAGGCAGTTGGACAGGTGGCACGATTTCAGGCAGCACCAAATGAATCACACGTCTTAGCAGTAAAGAGGATTTTCAGATATCTCAAAGGAACATAAGAGTTTGGATTATGGTATCCAAAAGGAAAGGATCTATCACCTATTGCCTACATAGATGCAGATTGACCAAAATGCATTGATGACCGACGAAGCACCAGTGGAGCAGCATTCTACTTGGTGGGTGTTTAAAATCATGGCTAAGCAAGAAACAATCATCAGTGTCCTTATATACAGCTGAAGCAGAATATATTGTAGCAGCAGTATGTTGTACATAGGTTCTATGGATGAAACAAACTCTAACAGATATATAGGTTGAGTATGATGAGCCCATTCCAATCTATTGTGATAATACAAGAGCCATCGATATCTCAAAGAACTCGACGATGCACTCCAAGACGAAGCACATTCCAATCAAGTATCACTTTCTATGGGAATAGGTTGCAGAGAAGAACATCATAGTTGAATATGTGGGCACAAAA
Source organism: Picea sitchensis (assembly GCA_010110895.2). Lineage (NCBI taxonomy): Eukaryota > Viridiplantae > Streptophyta > Pinopsida > Pinales > Pinaceae > Picea > Picea sitchensis. Next base: position 11,566 of record SNQJ01S0157009.1, read on the forward strand.
GACCAAGTGGCAGAGATCTTTACAAAACCGCTTCCACGAGAATCCTTTGAGTATCTTTGCCAGAGACTCAGAGTAATTTCTACTCCAAAATGAATGTTTTTTAATGCGTATCTTATATGTCTTAGATTTACACGAGGAAGCACCATAAAGAGGACAGTTCAGGTTGGGAAATCAGATTCAGGAAGAGTTCAGTTAGGGGGAGTATCCCCAAGGACAGTTCAGTTAGGGGGAGCAACCCTGGATGGAAAGATACATTTGCCATTGATGACAAAGGGGGAGAGATTTATCAGATGCAAAGCATAGAGGCATGGTTCTAGGGGGAGCGATGGTCATAGGAAGAGCATGAGTGATATGAATTCAGTATTGCATCAGAGTGTTGTCATCAACGCCAAATGGGGATATTGTTGATTAATTGGGTTGGTTTTCATTGATGTCAACCCTTGAAGAAAGTCCAGTAGCGAATTCTGGTAGCACAAAGGTTTGGGTAATGGACCCAAGTTTGTTTGATGTATAATGGTATGAGTTTTAATATATTTGAAGATAATACTATTCTAGATTGATAGTACATGTCATTCCATTTTCGATGGTATGTGGAACGTCACATAACTCCTCACGGTTAGAGAGTTATGGCTATGTGAAGTTGCAGAACCCTCGTGAGTCATCTAGAAGCCCCAAAAGGTCATAGTAGTCAAAGATTTTGCAAAGAAGAAATTATTTAAATAATAAATTGAAGTGATGAGTGTACTATAAGTCAAAGAGGATGCAAAAGAAATTATTTAAATAATAAATTTAATGGAGAACTTACTAATTATGGAACGTGGTTAAGTTAAGTGGACAAGTGGTTATAAGTGGGTTAACCCTAAAATAAGGAAAGTGGGTTAAGATGGTTAGAAGGTAACCCCTTGAGGAAACTACATAAAAGTATAAATAAGAGGCAACGGTCTCTCATTCAAAACACACTTACATGAGGTGTATATTTGATAATGTTGGTACATCTTGATGAATCATAGTTGGTGTGTAGTTGATGCATGATTGGTACATATTTGGTGCATGGTTGATGCACGTGTTCATGGTACAGGTTGAGGTACAGGTTGGTGCATGGTTGATGCACTTGTTTATGGTACACGTTGATTACATGTTGTTTGGTACAGGTTGATGCACTTGTTTATGATATAGGTTGATTACAGGTTGAGGTACAGGTTGATGCATGGTTAAGGTTATTGGTGCAGGTTTATTGGTACATGTTTACAACAGTATATCTCACAGTGATAGTGTGACAGTGGTTCCATCATTCTACTTATACGTCAGGGTGGTTAGACTGGGAAAGGACAGGTGGTTGTAGACGAAGAACATAGGGGGTTGTAGCCTCCTTCTAGTTGTATCAAGAGAATTGGGGAGTTGGAGCTTCCCTCAGGTTGTACCTTGAGAACATAGGGGGTTGTAGCCTCCTTCTGGTTGTAGCCAAATAATTGGGGAGTTGGAGCTGGAAAACAAAGGAAGTTGGTGCTTCCAATGAATCTAATTCTTAAAGACATATAAGAAAAAGAATTGTGGTTTTCTCCCGCTTTGGGTTTCCACGTAAAACACTAGTGTAATTTGTATGTGTGTGATTGATCATTTGTTCATTATTTATTTACTTGTTGTACTTTGGATGTTGGACCTAAGGAATCCATTTTCGTTTTGGGAACCAACAGACTTTCCCCTCTTGACATCATCACTTTTATTCTAAGGGTTAGTCCTATGTACCCTGGTACCTATCTATCCCATTAATGAGATACCTTGGACCAAACTAAGAGAGACCTCATCACTCTCATACTTGGTATGATCTCACATGCTTAACTTCATCTCACCATCACACCATTGATATTTGTACATATATCAATGATTCAACCTCAAATATAGTTCCGTAAATTCAGCTAGCTCGATTCAATTATTCTCAGAGCCCTGAATTTGAGCTTCCTTTCATCTATCTTATTTCAGATCTTCGGATCCCCTTTCATCTTCCACAGGGATTTTCAGGTTGTTTCCATCCCCCTCCCCCCTAGGAGGGGCCATCAACGCCTATGTGACCAGATCAATCATAGTGGTGATGCTTCTATACTGGACCTAGACCTTTCGATCTAGGCATATGTATATGGGACTAGTTATATAATTGCAATGTACTCTTGCTTCTTTTGTCAACCTCATGTTGTACTATATTGAGATCTCATTTTGTCTCTCTTGTTTGGCCCCTTATGTCGAGACCATTGTATTCTTTATTATGAGATATCTCGACAAAAATAGGTATGCCTATGTCCCTATTGACATCTTGTACACTCATCATCTTTTGACTCTCTTGTTGATAGGTGGTAATCCTCGGCCTCTTCCGTGGACGATCCTTCTAAGAGCACTCATCTCCCTCCTTGGTCATTTCAAATCTTGGTAAAAGAAACTATAATGTATTTTGGTCATACAATTTTCTCTTAACATCACACATTAGGGGGCAATTTGTTATCACTGAAAAATGGTTCACTTGTGACTAATTCACAAGTTCACCTAAATGTGCCTAAAAAATATGCACAACACTCATTCCACTCACTCCGTCCCATTCCACCTCTATTAGACCTCAGGAAACACGTGTCAAATTTTCATACACAAAAATATTCAATGCATAAATCACCCCCAATATATGTGCTACCGGTGCGAAAATCAGCCTCAAAATTTGCATGGTCTCATGCAGAAAGTACCCCCAAAAGCTGCAATGGTCCATAAAAACTCCAATTTTGACTGTTTCCACCTAGAATTTTCTAGAAAAATAAAATAACTAGAAGTGCATATATCTAAACCCTAACTATAGTCATTATATTTGATTTGGTCAAATAATCGTTGTTTATTATGACATTATCAAGAGGGTTTAACCACTATTTTTCTTATAAAAACTGAGAGGTATCTCCATTTTTTGTCATCCAACCGCACAAATAAGTACATGCTTCTAGAATTTCCCTAGAACTCAAGAAAACTCATTTCTCTTGATATCTCTCTTGCACATCCAAACTACTTACCACCAAGGAGAAGAGGACAAGCACATACTTGGGAATCAAAGGACCCTCCCATGGAGGGGATCTTGGAGCCATCTTCTTCAAAGGTATTCTTCACAGGTGAAATGTGATATTTCTTCCATTGGGTATAGAGTTTCATTCACATTCTTTAAAATATTTCTACACTCTTTAATAGCTCTAGTTTCCTTCTTTTGTTTTTTTCATATGGTAGACTAGGGTTTTATGTGATGTGGATCCATCTTTAAAGTCTCTTTTTTTATTTTTTAGCTTTATATTTGTCTGTATCTAGATCACAACCTTTAGATCTGGAAATTTGCATAGTGTTGTTATAAATTTCCACCAACAACTACCCATTGTCCAATTCTTCCTTTGAACTAATTCCCTTGCCCAACTTATTCTAACAATTCCTTTTGGATGTCTTTGTTGCTATTGTTGCCTACTTCATGGTTGCAATCTAAATCTAACACTGTTGTAGATACCCGCTACTGTTGCAATCCAACATCTATCAAGAAGATAATAAAAATGTCAAAGTGTTCACCATCCAAACCTACTAATGAATCAATACTCTTTAGACCTATTCTTCCATGCTTCTATACATTGATCTCCCCATGCCTTGAACTAGTCAAGTTTCCAATCTGACTATCGTGCCCAAGACATAATAATGCACTTCTTCATACCCAAAATGATCACTTATTTTTGCACTTCAATCTGCTAGTACAACTCTATCGGACCAAGGAAAGGTCACCACTTTTTCTTCCAACTATCAATTCATTTCTTGTAACCCAACACTCTAACTTATTCATTGAACTTGGCACCTTTTCTTAGTTCCCTTATGCTCCATTTCCAACTCTTAGGCAATGGATCATGCTAATATATACAATGAAGAAGAGGGTCGCAAATATCCATCACAACCATTGCTCTCAAATACTCCAACAATTTTTCCAAAATCCCCCAAGTCAAATGAGACAACCAAAAGACTTCCATACATGTAACTTAAGACAGGCATGTCCACACCAATACTTCTATCACCTTCAACCAATGATCTCATGATCTCTCGATCATCCTAGCAAATCATAGTCAAACTGCCCAATGAGTGTGATGTCTCATCCTAAGTCCCCATATACAAACATAGACAAACATCTTCCTTTTCAAATTTGTTTGTTTTCCTATGTAAACCATTTAGGTCAAATTCACACGTTCATTAGTCAACTTCTTCGTTGTCTCCATGCATCCACTTAGAACCAAACTTCCATACTCCCCCCAAAAAAGCATGCATTGCTTTGGCATTGTCATCATTGTTTCACAAGAAAAGGTCTTCACTTCTTCCTCAAGTCTGTCGAGTTGCCTCCTACAACTCAACAATGTTTTCAAGGAACTCATGCACTAGTGCCTCCTTGTCCATTGTCCTACTTTTTAGTCAACAAACTACCCAACTTAGCATCAATGTGGAGAAGAGGATGGCTTGCTACCATCGCAAGTTTCACCCTTCTAACAAAATGACTCCTCTATATTTCCTTTCACTAAATTTGGTACCTTCACAAGTTCTATTGCTTGATCCTAGGCAACGAGCCACATGTGTCTTTGATCAATGAATGGAAGATAACAAGTGGTTGCCAAGGCCACCTCCAAAAACCACAACAATTCTCTACGCAGTATCCACTATGGGATTTTCCTTAGCACGGTATTGTTCTTGGCTTCTTGCCCCAAACTTGCCTAACATACTTTGAAAGCACCAAGAACCTCCAATGTTGGCCTTGAAGTATATTGCACTTGAACTCCTCCCGAGGTTGTTGGATTTTCCTTCAAAATAGGTTGCACTTGGACTTCTTCCAAGTCTTCCAAATTCTTTTTCAAAATACAATCCATTGCAAAATGATTATGGTAACAAAGGAAACAAGACATGTTATTACTTCTAGACTTAGGAAATTTTGGTTACTTCCTTGTTGTGATTTCATTGTCATTTCAAACATACTCCTTCCTGAACGATCCCAACTTAAGAGACACCCAAATTTATACTTGGTGTTGAAATAATGATTCAATTGTATGTTCTATATTAATTATTGTTATTTGTTATATCTCGAAGGTTTAATTAGAGTTAGAGAAATATGCTCGAGAGATTTGTGGAGAAATTGTTGAATGAATTGAGGAGTGATTGTTGAGAGATTATAGGAGATGAGAGTCTCCCGAAACATATCCTCTCTATGTATAAATATATGCTTTGGTAACGATAAAGTTTGAGTAGGGTGTGAATTATTGAAAAATATATTTTCTCCATTAGTTTGTTGGTGTAATTCTTCATTTGGTATCAAAGCGAGAGAATTCGATGTGTTCAGAGAAGTGTGGAATAGGCATGAGTCTGGTTTAAGGAATGAGTTGGCAAGAAAGGAGTGTTTGGCATGGAGCAAGAGGTGTGGAGTCCTTCAAGGATGTACATTCATTGATTTTTTGCTGCAAGAAGCATGGAGATTTGCAGCAACATGGTCAAGTGTGATCAAGCGTAGAGATTTGTAGTTTTGTGGAAAGAGTAGTTTTGTGGGAGAGGAGCCGATATTTGAAAGAGTAGTTGGTGCGTTTATTGATGCTTTTGCATGGGACGAGATATAAAGTGTGTGTTTGTAGTGTTACAACGTAGAAAACATGGGTGATGTGCAACATGGTGTCCTTCATTTCAACATCAATTTTTTTTTGCAACGTGAATTTTGAACTATGGAACATAAATCTGACTAGAAATACCCCCTACTTGAGTACTTTAAACCTGAGGATAGATTTTACGCGTTTCAGAATGGAATGTTGACCGTAACAATTCCCAAGCTTCCGTCGTCGAAGCCGAATAAAGTTGTGACTATCAAAGTTAATGTGGAAGTTAAATTTGCACAATTCCTTCGTTGTGTAGATGAGACTCTTAAAGTGACTTCAGAGCATCGATTTATGTGCGTTCTGCTACCTGAAATTGCAACATGGAGTTGTATGTGCGATCTACATGTGTGTTTGAAAAGAATGCTTGCTAAGTAGATTGGTTAAAGCATGGAGCATGGATGTATTTCATGGGTAAAGTAAAAGTTTTTTGTAAAAGAGATTATTTTACATCTCTTGTTTTATTTTTTTTTAATTTTGTGCACAAATTTGTGTAAAAGGGTTGATTTAAAGATTTGAGATTATTTTGTAATAGGTTTGAATAAAAAGGTTTGTTTAGCATCGCGCAAATGTTGTGTTTCTTCATTGTACTAAAAAATTAATAAAAAGATCATTTATTTGGTGGTGGTTTAGTCTCGTTTTGAGACAGTTGTTCTTGTCTCGGGTTGAAGTAGGACAGAGTGTGTGTTCTCTCATCTTCTTTGTTTTTCAAATGGCAACAAGAAATATTGTGCTTCCAAAACTCTCAAGAATTAATTATTTTTATTGGAGCAAATGCATATAACCCATATTTATTACTAAAGATTTAAGAGACCCTATAATTGATGGATATGTTACACATTTTGTTGACGAATTCAAAGTCTTGAGTGTTGATGACAAGAAATCCCTAAAGGAACTTATTAAGAAGGATAATGAAGCACTTTCTCTTATAGGGAACGCAGTTGAAGAATCTATATTTCCAATAATCAGTGCAGAAGAATCATCTGAGCAAGCATGGGATATTTTAAATAACATATATGAAGATGTGGTTGTAGCTAAATTGCAAATATTGAGACAAAATTTTGAAAATGGAAATATGCAAAGTAATGAATCCATTCATGTTTACATTACAAAAATGAAAGATTTTTTTAATCAAATGAGGTATTCAGGAGAAGATATTCCAGAAAGAAGACTAATTGAGAAAAATTTAAGAAACATGTTTTTCCCAAGTTTCACATGGTCACCACCAGTAATATGGTCTCCAAAGATTTAAACACAATGAAGATTGATGAATTGAGTGGATTTTTGCTAACTATTGAAGAAAATAATCCAACCGAGGAAACAAAACATGCATTTTCAACAAGGAATAGAGGAAGAGGAAAAAACAATGATCAATATCAGAATCAGATTAGGCATCCACAACAGTCACAAAACTATCAAGGAAATGCATCCACCTCAAAGGGAAGAGGAAGAATTCCAAGTCATTTCAAAGGAAGAAATAGAGAAGGATTCCATGAAAGAGGAAGAGGCAAAGGCAGAGGTAGAGGCAAAGGCATAGATGGATCTCAAGAAAGGCAAGGACCATAATGTTATTATTGTCATAAATTTGGTCATGTTGAAAAAGATTGTTATGCAAAAAGACAAGGACCAAGTAATGAAGATGGATGAACCACAGACTTATGCAGACACATCAAGAAAGAAAGAATGGAATGAAGCTATGGAAGCATAATTGAATGCCTTGGTGAAAAATGATACATGGGACTTGGTCGGTTTACCAAAGGGAATAGATGTGATTGGTACTAAATGGGTTTATAAAACTAAGTATAAATCAGAGGGCACAATCGATAAGTATAAGGCATGTTTAGATGCAAAAGACTATGCACAAAAGGAGATAATTGATTATATTGAAATATTTGTTCCAGTGGAAAAGTTGGATACAATCAAGATGGTACTTGTGTTTGTTGCACAGTGCAAATGGACAAATTATCAAATGGATGTTAAATAAGTTTTCCTGAATGGTTATGTAGATAAAGAAATATATGTTGAGCAGTTAGAAGGTTTTCAAGTTCTAGGTAAAGAAGATTGTGTTTACAAGTTGAAGAAGGCCTTGCATGGTCTCAAACAAGTGCAAAGAACATGGTATTCCAGAATTGATAAATATTTTCAGGATCATGGCTTAGTTAAAAGTCTATTTGAGCCCAATCTCTATATTTTTCATTCAGGAAAGGACATTTTGATAATTGCATTATATGTTGATGATTTGATCTACACAGGGAACAATGTTGAACTATTTCATATGTTTAAGTCACATATGATTGTAGATGACAGATATTGGTGAGTTGCATTATTTCTTGGGTATTGATGTCTGGTATAAGGAAGATAATATTTTCATGTCACAAGCCAAGTATACTTGGCATATTCCGAAGAAGTTCAGAATGTTGAGTTGCAAGCCGACAACTCCTTTGGAAGTTGGGTTGAAGTTATACGAACATGGTGACTCAAATTCAATTGATGTTAATTTGTATCGTCAATTGGTTGGAAGTTTGATCTACTTAACTACAACTCGACCAAATATATATATATTGCAGTCGGTATGGGATCAAGATTTATGGCAAAGCCCAAGGAATTGCATTGGAAAGGGCCTAAGAGGATTTTGAGATATTTGTGTGGTACAGTTGGCTATGGTTTGGTATACATATATACAGAATATTTAAGGATTATTGGTTATACAGATTCATATTGGAAAAGCTACATGGATGACATGAAATCAACTTCAGGATATTCATTTAACATTGGTTCAATAGTATTAAAAAACAACCTACAGTTTCTCTCTCCACCGCAGAAGCAGAATATAAAGTCACAGAGACAGCAGCATGTAAAGCAATGTGGTTAAGAAGAATTTTGGAAGATCTACATGAGCACTAGGAACAACCCACTCAATGAATATTTGATAATCAAAGTGTTATTCAAATGACCAAGAAACCAGTTTTTCACAAGAAGACCAAGCATATTGATATTCAGTGTCTTTTTGTTTGGTATTTAGTTCGACATGGTGTGATTGAGATCATGTAATGCAGAACAAAAGAGCAAGTAGCGGATATATTCACTAAAGCACTACCAAAGGAAAAGTTCTACAAGTTCAAAGATGATCTTGGAATATTTCCAAATGATCATTATGGGGGAGAAATGTTGGAATAATGAATCATTTGGATGTTCTAAATTAATTATTCTTATATGTTATATCTCTAAGGTTTAATTAAAGTTACACAAACATGCTAGAGAGACTTGTGGAAAAATTGTTGAGTGACTTGAGGAGTGATTGTTGAGAGATTATAAGAGATGATAGCCCCCTGATACATCTCCTCTCTATGTATAAATTATGCTTTGGTAATTAGAAAGTTTGAGCTAAGGGTGCATTATTGACAAATATATTTGCTCCATTAGTTTGTTGGTGGAGTTTTTCACTTGGTCTGTCAAAGTCTACAACTTCTAAACCCAAGCTTCAACATGTGCACTAGTCTACTCGATCCCAACTTAAGAAACACCCAAATTTCTAGTTGGTCTATCAAAGTCTGCAACTTCTAAACCCAAGCTTCGACTTGTGCGTTAGTCTACTCAGCATGACTGCATGGTTCATGGCCACAGCTTCCATGTTGCAACCCAAAAATGGGTCGACCTTCTAAGCACATATGAAAGCCTACCAAAGTCTGAAAGACTTGGTTCCACCTTGTTACCATCATCCTGTAACATACCTTGAAAAACAAGAGAACTCACAATTTCATGTGGATGAACTATCTTGACTATCTGCTACAACAAGGCACTAAGTTTGCACTTTCTAGTCTTTAAGCCACTCTTGTGACAATCTATCAACTCATCCCAAAGCCTACTACTTTGCTTCAAGTTCCTTCCAAAAATGAGTTCCCTGATCTCACTTTGTCAAAGTGAAAAGCACCAAAATTGTCACAAAATAGACTCTAAAACCACTTTTACTTGAAAAAGTGCTTTGATATCAAGAGTGTAAACAAGCTATGTGATTGGGTAGTGCATAATATACTAGTATGTGTGGTGCTTGTCTATGGATGAGGTTACCCATAGAAACCTGGTTAGCCGTAGAAACCCTACTAGTAAGAGTTGCCAAGGTCTACAATATATCTAATCTAAAAAAGGACTAGTATACATTTCTTTTTAATGCTTTTTAAGTTTTTTTAATATATTTTTTGTTTTTTATCTAATCTTAATAAAATTGGATCAGCATTTTTAAATAATTTTTTCCAAATTTTATGTTCCTCATAATTATGATTCTTTATTTATTTTAACATGTATTTTTCTTTTATTTGTTTTATCATGTATTTTTCTTTTATTTATTTTAATATGTATTTTTATTTTGTAATTTAATATAACACATTTTGATAGACCAATTTAGTCTTAGTGAACTTTAATAATCATCATCATCAATATAATGCATTTTATAATTAAAATTGCTAGAAGTACATTTCCAGAAGAATAAATCTTAATAAAATTATACAAGCATTTTTAAATAATTTCTTCCAAATTGTATGTTCTTCATAATTATGATTTTTTATTTGTTTTAACATATATTTGTTTTATTTATTTAAACATATATTTTTATTTTGTAATTTAATATAACGCATTTTGATAGACCAATTTCGTCTTAGTAGACTTTAATAATCATCATCATCAATATAATACATTTTATAATTAAAGTTGCTAGAAGAACATTTCCAGAACAATAAATCTTAATAAAATTGGACAAGCATTTTTAAATAATTTTTTCCAAATTGTATGTTCTTCATAATTATGATTCTTTATTTGTTTTGACATACATTTTTTATTTATTTATTTTAACATGTATTTTAATTTATTTATTTTTCACCTCCACTTTACCCCCACACACATA
>SNQJ01S0157009.1:22144-40225 GCA_010110895.2 Picea sitchensis
CCCAGAGAAGATCTTCCTTAACCAAGGGAAGTATGCAGTTGAAATACTAAAGAGATTTGATATGTTGGAGTGCAAATCCATGAATACACCCACAGAAACAAAGTTGAAGCTCCTGGTTGACACTTCGTCATAATTGATTGATGATATGCTGTACAAATAGATCATTGGGTCGTTGATGTATCTGACGAACACCAGGCCAGATATATGTTTTGATGTGAACACCTTGAGTCAGTTTCTGGTAGAGCCCAGACCTGTTCACCTAGTTACTGCAAAACATGTGATGAGGTACCTTAAGGGTACACTAGATTGTGGTCTCAACTATAATGGACATCATGACTTCAAACTGAGTGGTTATACTGATTTAGATTGGGCTTGAAGTGTCTCTGACAAAAAGAGCACTTCAAGATGTTGTTTCAGTCTGGGGTCAGCCATGATCTCACGACATAGTAGTAAGCAATCAAGCATTGCTCTCAGCATGACAGAAGCAGAATACATTGCTGCATGTTCCGCTAGTTGTGAAGCCATATGGATTTAAAAGTTGTTGACAGGTCTGTTCAATTTGGAGATGGAAGCAACCGTGATCCTATGTGATAACTAGAGTTGCATAAAGATGACAAAGAACCATGTGTTCCATGACAAGTCAAAAAACATAGAGATTTGATATCATTACATCCGTGATATGGTGCAGAGAGCAACCATAAAGCTCCAGCATGTTAGCACGAATGAATAGGTTGTTGATGTGTTGAACAAGCCTCTATCTCGTGTAAAGTTTGAGCACTTTTGAGATAAGCTTGGTGTAGTCCGAAAGGACCTCCCTCAAAAGGGGGACTAGTGTTGCGATGCCATCCTCGTGTTGGGATGTCAGCATAGTGCTGAAGATTTCCAGCTTCGTGTTGATGTTGTTGTGATGACAGCCTCGTGTTGTGATGTCAACCTAGTGCTGAAGATTTCCAGCTTCGTGTTGATGTTGTTGAGATGCCAGCTTTGTGCTGAAGATTTCCAGCTTTGTGTTGATGTTGTTGAGATGTCAGCTTTGTGCTGAAGATTTACAGCCTTGTGCAGATGTTGTTGAGATGTTAGCTTCGTGCTGAAGATTTCCAGCCTTGTGTTGATGTTGTTGAGATGCCAGCTTCCTATTGAATATTTCCAGCCTAGTGCTGATGTTGATGATACTCTAGTTTTCGTGCTATGATGTTGTTGTTGATGATGATGATCCAGCCCTTGTGCTATGATATTGTTGGTGTTGATGTTGTATCAGCCTTGTGTTGTTATTGATGATGATGTATTAGTGTTATACTAATACAAGTTGATGCAGATGATGATGATGTCATTCCAGCTCCCTGTTGTGAATGATGATATTGATGATGAGAAAAACTTCCGATGATTTATAGATATGCCAGTGAGTGTTCCAGATGTTGTTGATGTTGTTTCCCTCTCTCTCTCTCTCTTGATGATGTTGTAGAATACCCTTTTTGTTAAGGGGGAGTGTTGAAATATTGTAACTGCAAAGAGTATTCTATTTATTATCGATTTATTATTCATTAGATCAAATCCCCTTTTGTGGATTGATCTTGTCAGGCATTGTAATTTAACATATCCCCTTTTGCGGATTGGTCAAACCCTAATTGTGTTATGCAAATCAGGAAGTCGGCCCCCAGGATAATTAAAGTGGTTTTAACCACTCAGAAAGACAAGTCGTCCCTGCCCAACGAAGAGACAAATTTTCAGCACCTACCAGTTTGTATAAATAAAGGAAGCCAATGAATCTTTTACTCGCTCACTCAGATCACTCATCTAGTGCACAAGTATTGAAGGAAGCTGCAGTTACCAGTTGTCGGAAGAAGGAAGAGAGAGAGGTGCATTGCTTAGTAGAGGATATTCTCTAATGTTTGGTTTATTGTCTCAGCATTGTATTGGCTATCTATATTAAGGAAGTTTTTGTTGGGTTTTCTTCCCCATGAGGGTTTCCTAGGATAAATGTTGTGTATATTGTGATTGTGTTTCTCTTAGTGATCATATCTATGCTATGGTTATCTAGTAAATTGAAAAGAAACCTAATAATAGCTTAAACCTTAACACCAACATGCTACCATCACACAAAAATTCCTCAAGTGTGGTTGCATTCCTCTCCTAGGATCAGTTGATTCCTAGCATGGAAACAACTCTCTTGTGCCTGCACATGCTTGCAAGGCACATCATGGAGTCCTCGAGAGCTCCTTTACATTCATTGACCTTTGTGCACCAATCTTCGACACAACTCCACGATGGGGTTCTTTAGATGAAATACTGGAAACAAGAATTGGGTTGTGACTACTCTCGGAATCAACTTGTTTTCCTTCTTGTTTGGTTTGTTTCTCTCCTTTGTTTCTATATCTCCTTGGACATATTTTGTCACTTAGACTAGAGATGCAGGAAGCTATTCATCTTCTTCAATCTTCACTTTCCACACCCTTCTCTTGGATGTGTGGTTTCTGGGGTGAAGCTCTGGGTGAATTCACCAACACTTTGCTTCCCAATAACCACTCAACTTGCAGTGGTGGAAAAATTTCATGTGGTTGCTACTAGGATTTCTCATCATACTCCTCCTCTCTACATGCCTTTGAGTGGGTTGTTGGATTGGAGAATCCTTCTTTCCATTCAATTTATGGACATTGTTACACATCAAAATTATTCACTTCAATGATGACCTGTTGTCATCATTACAAGTGTCGCAAGTGTCGCATTTTGGCCGCAAGTGTCGCAAGCATCATACTGCCATCTCGCTTATGCTGTGTCTCTAACGACATCACAAGGACACTTGAGACACCCTGAAAGACTAGTTTAAGAAGGAGAAATCATCTGATAAAGAGTACAAAGCTTTTGTCATGGAAAGAACCACTCAAAAGTCATTTTTGAAGGCCAACGCTCCCCTACCCACTGTCAGAGAGTGCCAACGCTCCCTACCCTTCTTTGGGGGAGCATTCCAGCACTTTGTGCACCCTTTTGGGGGAGCGTTGGGATTTTTTAAGGAAATTTTGGGCAACGCTCCCCTACCCACTATCAGGGAGTGCTAGTGCTCCCTACCCTTCTTTGGGGGAGCATTGCAACACTCTGTGTCCCATTTTGAGGGAGCGTTGGGTTGTTTGAGGGTATCTTTGACTGTTGAGGAAAATCAGGGAAGAATCCCCCTCATCTCTGGAGTTAGTTGGATTTGAATCTGAGGTCAAGGCTGGATCTTAGGGAGGATCCACAACTCATGGAGAAAGATCCTCAACCTATCCCAAGAATCTCTAAGGTGGTTGGGCCTCTCCAAGCTTATATAAGGAGGCCTTCTCATGGTGAAAAACACATGGCAGTTTAGAGGCATCAAACTTATGATCTCGTAAGGGAGATTTATCAGTGAAAGTTACAGTCATTCTGATCGTGGAACTTTTGAGCAAGGGTCTCGACAAAGAGAGCTTGGTGAAGTTGTTGCATCTACATCTATGGTTGTAAGCACTTTTCTTTGTTTTCATTAATATATATATGTGATTGCTCTGTTTCCTTCAAATTTGTGTATGTTTCATGAATTTGTTCTTTTTGGTAGATCTATTTCGAAGCTAATCATGGTAGGAATAGGAAGTATGTTTTGTCGTTGTTTCTCCTTCGATTGCAGGACCTTCTAAAGGTCTTGGAGATCAAGATCAGCTTGGATCGAGCAAGGACAAACATTATTAAAGGTATTTGTATTCCTTTCTTCTTATTCCTTGACTAGTTTAGTTTAGCTTCATTAGTTTAGTTTAGCTTCAGTGTTCAACATTTGCACCTTTCTGTCTTGGTTATAGGGGTCTAATATCTAAGAGGAAATCCACTTGTCCGTAGGGGGATTCTTCTGTAACAGAAATTGGTGACTCCACTGGGATTCCTTTTTCGTGTATCCATGCGAGTTTGAAAAAGAGATAAAAGTTTACTCGATGCGCTCTTATGTTTTTCTGAGCATGAGAATGAACTAAGACTATGCTCGTTACTCTACCCACAACTTGAAAGCTAGTGGCTTAACTCTAGAATTATCATCAAAGGCTGGAGACGAAATCTACCGTGCTGGGGGGAATTCATCCTTCTCCCACGAAACCCCCTCCAAGTAATGAGGCCATCCTTTTTTATTGGGGTGCGCTAATTGGACCTCGTCTTCCCTCTCACATTCCTTTCAAGCTTACAATACAGGTTTGCGGTCGAGACGTTCCTCATGTGTTGATAGATGAAGGTTTGTCCATTAGTATTTTTTCCTCTATTGCTTGGAAAGCTTTCGGTTATCCTCAGCTTGTGCCAGTTACCCAGACTCTGTTCGCTTTTAACAGAAGAACCAATCACCCTTTAGGGATCCTTCCCCAGTTTCCCGTAACTTTGGGAGGGAAAATTGTCTTTGTTGATGTTATAATAGTCCAAGACCCCTTGGATTTCGATTTACTCCTTGGGAAAGATTACGTCTATGCCATGAAAGCTATTATGTCCACTCTTTTTCATGTGATATCTTTCCCGCACGATGGATGAATTGTGACTATTGATCGACTTTCATGTGTTGGTCCTGACTGGATTACCAACCCAATGATCTCCCTAAATGTTTCTTATATGTAGTCGGTATCACCCCTGCCATAGGTCAATTATGTGGCGTTGTATCCCATGACTTCAACTTCCGATGACTTAGATCTAGTAGTTGACGTGGTGATCTCTTTGGTAGGGATATTGGAACCTGATCTCCCTACCCCTGACGAGACCCTTGACATGTGTTCCTTCCAGAGCATTCTTCTTCCATCCAGTGAAGATCTCTTGGAAGCCATGACCGAGTTTTGTCCCTTGACATGGTGTCATTCCCGAGCATTATCCTCTTGGAAGCCATGACCAAGAAGAAGTCACGAGCAAATTTTATCTTCTCTGTGGCAAGCTCATTAAAAAATGAAACAAGACGCCATGAGCATTGTTTTTCTCTCTGTAGCAAGCTCGTTAAAAAGTGAAATAAATCTGAGGACTGAACCTAGAGCCTTGAGCATAGTTATTTTTCTGTGTCAAGCTCGTTAAAAAATGAAACAATCACCTCTCCTGTCAGGTCGAGTCTTTCGCTAGATCTCATAGATGTTGAGTTGAGTCTTTCATTAAGTCTCATATTTGAACCTTCATTTCATCCACCCTTATCATTTTTCTCCATCTAGTAGAGAAATTGGTGACAACCTCAAAGTCGGTGAATGAATTGAAGCTTGGGGGGCATGTCTCCATCCTTTGATGATCATTTTGGAGTTAAGCCACTAGATTTCAAGTTGGGGGCAGAGTAACGAGCATAGTCTTAGTTCGTTCTCACGCTCGGAAAACAATAAGAATGCACTAAGTATCTCTTTTTTGGACTCGCATGGATACACGAAAAAGGAACCCCCTGGAGTCGTCTTTAAGCTCTTCTCAGGATCTCTAAACATGAAAAGATTGTTGAGTGATCTTGCTTCCTTTCCCACTCGTTAAAAGGCTTGAAAAGGCGTATTTCGAGTGATAATTTATCTCTTTTTCAGCCTCGCAAGACTAACATTATGAAAAGGGACAACACTGGAGTCGTCTTTAAGTCATTTTTAGACTCTCTAAATATGAAAAACCACCAAGTTTACCTTCTCTGGACTCGTTAAACAATCATACATTGAAGGGTCCATACGGGACCGAACCCTTACTTCTTCCAGTTCGTTAAATAAAGGAAGATTGACTTACCGAAGGTAAGTTATATCGAGCATGTGTTACCCTCCTCGAGCTCGTTAAATAAAAAAGAGGTACTCGTCTATCTGGATGGGGGGAAAATTGAAGGAAGCAAGCCAAGCAGTTTTTGAAAACATTACAAGTAACTCTTATAGTCACCCTTGAACATGAAATTTTTTCTTTGCACACATTTTAATTCACTGAACCTCTGCATTGAACCAATCCTCTGAGTTTTCTTACTCCTTTGGGTCACCCGACAAAAGTCACAGTATCCACTGCATTAGCGTGTTTTGGTTCATGTCATGTTTGTGATGTCGTGCATCAGTGTTCAAGGGAAGTATCTGCCTCAAGAGTCAACCATCACAAATTTCTGTTTCAATACCTGTGTCAGTCCATGTTCTTTTGATCCACCAATTACATATCTGTGTCAGTTTCGTGTCGTTGATGGGGGATACATCAAGGCCCTCCTTCGACGAGTCTGTTCCTGTCGACTTCAACACATTATCCAAGAACTAGACTTAGGAACTAGTTAGTACCTTGGGACTTGCATGCCTCAATGGAAGGCCTCCTTGCATCTGACAGTGGGTTTACATCATTGACCTCTGATCGGATGATTCCACGGATGTTCGACTTCAACTCATCCATTCACATTCGTTGGAATGTACTAGACTACCTTGGGAATCATTGACATCAATGGTGATTTCCCTCGCGCTTGTTAACGGTTTACCTCATTGACCGGTAATCAAGTGGTTTATGCCATGTTTGACATCAAGACATCTTTTCACATGGTTAGATTCGTACTACATCGAGATCGATAAGAAGACCCTGGGTTGAGTCATCACTCTTATATGTACTTTTCCCAATTTATGACGGAGTTTGTTTTGAACATTGACACATATACTGTCACATAGATCCACTTTGTATTGGTCGTGGCTATGTCTTGTCGTCTCATAGATCCACTGTGTATTCTTCGTGGCTACGATCAATTCAGGTCATATGAGTATAGATCCACATCGTATCTTTGGTGGCTATACCTTTTTGTTAATACAATTATGGATCCGCAGTGTATTTTATGGCGACCATACCTTGCAAGTCTTTATCACCCAAGCATAGGTATGCATGCCTTGGGTTTGAAACATATCATAATATTTGTTTGATGGTTGTGTGCAGCTTCTACCAGGTTCTCCGAGTCCATACCCTTGCTCGAAAAAATCTACAAAGTACTTCAGTCATCAGTTTTCGTCTTCTAACTTCGTACATTGGGGGGAAATCTATTACACATCAAAATTACTCACTTCAATGATGACCTATTGTTGTCGTTACAAGTGTCACAAGTGTCGCATTTTGGCCGCAAGTGTCGCAAACATCATTCTTCCATCTCGCTTATGTCGTGTCTCTAACGACATCACAAGGACACTTGAGACACCCTCAAAGACTTGTTTAAAAGGAGAAATCATCTGATGAAGAGTACAAAGCTTTTGCCATGGAAAGAACCACTCAAAAGTAATTTTTGAAGGCCCTCGCTCCCCTACCCACTATCAGAGAGTGCCAGTGCTCCCTACTCCTCTTTGGGGGAGCATTCCATCACTCTGTGCACCCTTCTGGGGGAGCGTTGGGATTTTTTAAGGAAATTTTGGGCATCTCTCCCCTACCCACTGTCAGGGAGTGCCAACGCTCCCTACCCTTCTTTAGGGGAGCGTTGCAATACTCTGTGTCCCATTTTGAAGGAGCGCTGAGCTGTTTGATGGAATCTTTGATTGTTGAGGAAAATCAGGGAAAAATTCCCCTCATCTCTAGAGTTAGTTGGATTCGAATATGAGGTCAAGGCTGGATCTTAGGGAGGATCCACAATTGATGGAGAAAGATCCTCAACCTATCCCAAGAATCTCTAAGGTGGTTGGGCCTCTACAAGCTTATATAAGGAGGCCTTCTCATGGTGAAAAGCACATGGCAGTTTAGAGGCATCAAATTTATGATCTCATAAGGGAGATTTATCAGTGAAAGTTACAGTCATTCTGATCGTGGAACTTTTGAGCAAGGGTCTGGAAAAAGAGAGCTTGGTGAAGTTGTTGCATCTACATCTATGGTTGTAAGCACTTTTCTTTGTTTTCATTAATATATATATGTGCTTGGCCTGTTTCCTTCAAATTTGTGTATGTTTCATGAATTTGTTATTTTTGATAGATTTATTTCGAAGCTAATCATGGTAGGAATAGGAAGTATGTTTTGTCGTTGTTGCTCCTTCGATTGCAGGACCTTCTGAAGGACTTGGAGATCAATATCAGCCTGGATCAAGCAAGGACACACGTTATTAAAGGTATTTATATTCCTTTCTTCTTATTCCTTGACTAGTTTAGCTTCATTAGAAGGAATGTCAGTGTCCAACATTTGCACCTTTCTATCTTGGTTATAGGGGTCTAGTATCCAAGGGGAAATCCACTTGTCTATAGGGGGATTCTTCTGTAACAGACACAATCTGGCCTGTGAAACATGTCTTCCTTCTTCCAATGAGCTACCTCAAAATGGACTTTCTTTCCACAATGTGAGCATGTATCTGCATACCAACAAATGTCTATGGTATGGCCTCTCTTCTTGCAATAATGACACACAAGCAATTTCTTGTTTGACTTAGACTCCTCGGTCTTCTTCTTCTTCTTTCTATGGTTGATTGGTTTGTTGCTTTCTCTTAGTGTAGGTGTGGACTAAGTCTGCAGACTCTCCTCATCATTGCTCTCCTTCGATCTATCGAGAGATTGAGATGGTGGTGAGTTGATACCTTCACTCACTACTATTGTTCCTTATCTCGTTAAGCAAGCAAACTTTGACATGTCTTTTGCCTTCACAAAAATGGTTTTCATGGTGATGGAATTCCACTTCTACCATCAAAGCTTAGGCATTCATGCTTGGCCCAGGGGGTGACTACGATGGGGCTCAAGATGCATTATCTCCTCTTTCCTATTCCCTGTCCATCATAACCCAGTTTCCTTAGGAGTTTAGAGCCAATACCCTTGGAATGCTTCTCAAATTCACCAAGATACTCTTGAGAGATCTCTTCGGAAGGTGAGCTTACCAAGGTGGTCTCAATCATGGCGCTAACATATTCTCTGTCAAATCTTGTTGCATATGCATGATCAATTTCCTGAACATATCCTCTTACTAGTTGTCCATCTGGATGACCTTCTCACCAAGGTACACAAGTTGCGTTATGTGCTTGTCCCAATCTATTTTGACTTCTATGAGGGAGTCTTGGCCATCTTTTAATTTCTTCTTGAGCAATGGCAACAATTTGGTAGAGGTCTCCATGTGCTTCTCCATCCTCTGGTTAAACATCTTAATCTACACCTTCAAGCTCTCATTCTCCTCTCGAATCTCGACATTGTCGATGTTACAAGGGAAAAACTCTCTGTGGCCAAGGGTAAAATAAACCACAACAGACATGTATGACTGCAGAAATCAACTCAATTCCAACATATGCTATATAAAATAATGTGCAATACAAGGAAGAGGCCTACCTCGATCCAACGTTTGATGATGTTCCATCGTTGAGCACTTTGACCCAAAGCTTTATACCTGCAAGAAGTTCTCAACAAACAAGCAGAGCAAGTACATAGTGATAATATAAAAGGGGTTAGCACATCAGATAGCATAATCCATTAATAAACATTACAAACACGCCCATGGATAATAATCATATATTTGCAAGATACCAATAGGACGAGAAAGGAGTATTTTTATTAATAATTGATCAGCAAAAGTGACAACATTAGAGACTTCCATGTCGGCACGGTTCAAAACCAAGAAACCAAGTTCCTTCCAATTGGGTCTCCACCACTTCAATCCTCCACCAAAGGCAAGCTTGTAGAAAAGAGGCAATGGGGTCCTCTCAACAATAGGGAAAGAGCTTGGGGGTTGAACACTATGTTTAGACTTGAGGAACAAAGGGACGCAGACTCAATATGAAGTAATGTCTCCAGAGTAACTTTGCTCTCAAAGTTGAATACTTTCTCTCCTTTTTTCCATAGCTCGAAATTGTGCTCTTATAGCCTTCAAAATGCAACTGAAGGGCCGATTCAGAACGTTTCCATTATATGGAAGGCCAAGGATTAGAGATCTTATGTCATGACATGGAAACCCGACCTCATTTTGTATTTTCTGGCACAAATCTCGATATATGCGAGTTGTAGTGGAGCAACAAGCGTATACGCATCTTGTACAACTGACAGGGAGCATATATGTGGAAAAATGTATATTTTTAGCTTTGGATTCATAAAAAAGGGATGATAAGTCTGCATAGGGAAATGGAAAAAGGCCCTCTGTGTAAGATAGCAATGGTGAGGCAAATCTTGCTATAATAGATGCCCCCTAATGTGTGAGATTAGAGGAGTATCTGCGATGGTCGAAATACATTATAAATAACCCAGAAGTGGAGTGGTAGAGAACTAGCGGGACGAACTCAATTGCTTATTACATTATGTACTGACTTTGCATACATGGCTGCCAAGAATACAATGCAGATCCATGTGGAAAATATACCAAACATGTGTTCATGGCCATGAATAGGCAAATACAAATACTGTTACATGCCAAAAGTTGTCATAGTCACGAACAAGGCCCAATGAAACCAGTCTCAAAATCAATCTGAAGATATCTGTATACCATGAAGTACAATCTGATCTCCCATGATCACTGAAGTCAAATAGGTACTGGTCCAATGAATGGGAAGTAACAACTCAGTAAAGCTGCGACCACATAGTGATGTCTTCAAGTCTTCTACACTATCCGTCAAAGGTGCAAGTCTGCATCATGTGAATAAAGGAGTTGAGGTCGAACACGATGAAACATCATTTGATTACCGGTCATTGAGGCATATCGTTACTAAACGCGAGACAACCTACCAATAATGAAAGTAGATATAAAGGCACCAAGTACATTCCTACAAGTGTGAAAAAGGATTTGATGTCGAACACTTGAGAAATCCATGGATCAGGAGACGTTGATGTATTCCCATCTGTCAATGGTGAGAGAACCTGCCACTAATGACTGCAAGCCTCAAGGTACTCATAAAACTCTAGGTCCCATATCCAGAATAAATGAGCTGAAGTCGATGGAAAGAGACCCGCTGAAAGGAGAGCATTGAGGCATCTCTCATCAGTCAGCATGAGGAACAAAGCAAGAGCTTCATGATTTGGTGGAGATTGGATGAAGAACATGTTCACGAACCAATGAGCCTGTGCATCTTTTGCATGTGCCAAATGAAAGTGGTACATGAAAAGGACCCTCTGAATAGCAACCAATGATGCAAAATTGTTGACAAAGGCGAGGAAACCACCAATAAGGATAATGGCATCCAAGACACTGCATGAATCCCAAAGTGTGAATAGATGTCTTGCCGTCGAACACAAGGGAAACCACCCAGTCAATGACCAATGATGAAATGTCGATTGTTGGGTTCAACGTGACCTACCAATGATGAAAGTAGGGCCAGGGTGCATGATAAGACCAAAGTATCATGTGATTATGAGACAAACTGAGGGTATGGCCGACATGCAAAGTCAAGATTTTTGAGGAGTGGCCGACACAGGTTGATAAAATTCCTTTGAACAAGAGCATGAGACAGATGGTGGAATCTGGCAGCATGGACTCAATGATGTGACAATTAGATGCAGGAGGCATTAATAACGTTCTCTATAGGGACTGGAAGAGTAACCAGTCGGTAGAGAAAACTTTTGTAACGAGATCAACTTCCTAAGGCCATGCTAAACCCAAAATTATGATGACACAAGGACTCAATAACTTTGTGCTCTATTCAAAGGTGACACGATTACTACCAATTACAATATAGTACTCCCTTCCCGCCCATCTTTTTTGTGTTTTTTCATAACAAATGAATGTTATGATACAGAGGAGGGAACGAGTGTCGCAAGTAAGAAAAACTAGTTGCAACAGTGGAACGTACCTATGCTTAATGCAAGGAAATGCATGCGGGAGATTAACACTCGGGGTGATGTTCCCTCCAGGGTATAGGGTGTCAAATTGCGAAGGATATAAACAAGGCTCTGCTTGGTTGAGGATGCAAACTGCTTAAGTAACTGTTTATAATGCAAAGCGAGAACCGTCTAAAGGCTCAATACTACAAGCAAGGGCATGAGATGCAATCACAACTTAATGTCAAAAAATGTCCCTTTTTATATCTTTTAGTCTACTTAGTGTGAAAAAGGGGTTTGTTCCAAATATACGTCTTTTCAAATCCAATTTACGAGTGTGAAAAAGACAAGTTCACTCAACAATCTTTTCAATTTTTGGTAGCGAGTCGGAAAAGAGCTTAACTAAGACTCATGACCTTTCAAATCCAACTTTAACGAGCATGAAAGGGACAAATCACTCGATGATCTTTTCAGTCTTTGGATGAGTCGGAAAAGAGCTTAACTGAGACTCGTTTTTGGGAGTCTGTGGGTAAAAAGGCCGCATGTGCATGAACGAGAAATGAGGCTCATCATATAGTCATGTATTGAATTATAATGTACTCTCAGTCCTAAGGAAAAAACTCGGCTTGGGCACCAAATGAAAAAGAGGTTCTAACTAGGGTACCCATGTTTGTTAAGTCTCTACCATTTATTAACGACGTTATTAATAGCAGATGGGGGGTTATGCGTCACAATAAATGGGTTCGTACCTAAGGCGTAAAAGCGGTAGTCGAAGGATAATGCAAAAATGCACGATTGAGTAGATACATATCCTATATGCTAGGTTATGAATATACCTGCCTGAGGAGACGAACGTTCTACTATGACGTTGAAATCCACAAGAAAATTGAGTCGAAACTGCAAAAACCAGCTTAAAACCATTCTTGAATTAGTCCGTTAGGTGAAACAATAGTGTAAAACTATATCAAGTGGGTAAAAATAGCTTATAAATAGTAATAAAAAAAAAATTACTATATCATTTTCATTTTTACCCAAATAATGCAATTTGGACTAAACAACCTCCAGGATTCAAACGACGATTGTGGGAGCGATAGGCAACAAAATCACGAATCGTCTGGATCAGGTAACTCTTCATCTCATTCTCTTCAAATTCATTGGTTTAAATTTTTGAATTAGGTTCTATTTTGTTAGTTTTTGAGGGCGCAATTTGGAGTTTTCGGTATACGCGGGTTTCTCTGAATAGGTCGCGTATACGACTAGATATACACCCCTGTGTGAACCACAAGGGGGCGTATATCAGGCCCTACCCACGACTGTTTGTGGATAAATCGCGTATACGTACACAAATGGCAAAAAAGAAGTGTTTTTAACTCAAAAAATGATTTTTTTTTGCAGGATGGTATTGGAATGGAGAGAGCGAGAGCATGAGGAGGTATATGCAGCAGTGGATCAAGATCTGGTGGCTCAAGCGGCTCTAAAAAGATGTGGCTTGTACAAGTTTTGGGCTCTCAAAGGAATGAGGGCCCAAGTGAGGTTGTTGGAGATGCTGGTGGGCTATTGGGATCTTGATAGCGAGAGATTTATCCTTGATGGACAACCATGAAGGATCAAATTGGAGGACATCTACTTCTTGATCGGGTTTTCATGCCGAGGAGAGGTTGTGGACCTCAAGTCACGTGGGGCAGAGAGTGGGATGAAGGTCGAGGAGTATATCGAGGCCCACTGTGTTGCAGGGACTCCCATGGTGGGAAGTCAAATCCCCATCCGGGCTATAGGTAACCTCAGCTTGAAGATTATTGTGCTCGTGCTTACCAGGATCATAGGATCGGCCTCGCTGCATCAAGCATCAAGACCACTTATGTTTTACGCATTGGAGTGTGCGAGGCCCACTATCTACGATTGGTGTACCTCACTGCTGACCAATATGAAAGGTCAGTTGACAGAGTGCAAGAAGGGGGTAAGCGAAACTTCGGGTTTGCCTCTATCCTTTACAACTTCTTTTTCGAGTGGGTCCTAGGTTTGGGACCTAGAGTGGAGATCCTTCCTAGGGGACCACGTGATCTAGCTATGGCACGGTGGATCGAAGTCATGAAACGACAGGGAGGAGGTAGGGTGTCGACACCCTACAATGATGATTTTTTCTTCTGGTGGCGGAGACAAATCATTGCTCTGGACGACTATCCCTCTACGAGGATTGATTTCAGAGGAGACCCAGATATGTCGCTTCCACCAGGGGCCGCTTATGGCGCCATAGGTAAAAGGTTTTTACATATTTCATTTTTTGTATTTTTGTATTTAAGGAAACAAAAATATTTTTGGACGGTGTTTGAATATTAACTAGATACTTGTGTGATTTTCAGATGTGGGTCCACAACGACTAGAGGGATTCTTACGACATAGACAGAGGCACCGGGGAGATGAGGCAGTGGGAGGAGAAGCAGAGAGAGTCCTACAGAACGTGCAGGGCAACCTGTCTCGTCTGACACAGAGGATTCCTATGGTTCAGCTAGAGGATCTACTTGAAGCCATGCAACGACACGTTGTTGGTGTATCTAGAGCATGGGTACGACTCTTCCGGTGTCTCGCAAATGTCGTGGTTTGCTATCATGATGCACATCCGGCGCCACAAGCGTAGATGTCATGGGATGTGTATATCGGCTGTATATGTATTTTGAGGGTTTTAGCCCCAATTTTGTAATATAAACACCATATATTTTTTAAATATATAAAGAGGGATCTTCGGCTTTACTCATATCTTACATTGTGTACATTGATTTAATGGTTTTCTTTACTTTATTAATGTGACAAATGCCAATCTAAAACATAATTAGCGTAGGCATCAGATACATGATTAGAACTTCTAGGGATGTGAAAATATGTAATAAAATCAAATTGTCGTTCTAAAAGACGTACTCGTAGGAATCGACGGAGTAACGTAGGATCACACATGCGGTAATGGCCGTTCAACTGACATACTACTAACTAAGAATCCAGGCGAACCTCTAGAGAGTGAATACCATGTGAGATGGCATCGCGCAAAAGTTCTATGACGACGCTATATTCGGCCACATTGTTCATGGATGGCCCTAGGCATACGCCACCTGAAGACACCAACAGACCCTCGGGTGAGTAAATCACCCAAGCGGCGGAAGCCAAGTTTCATGGATGACAACTGGCTCCATCTGCGAATCTTAGGTAGACCGAAGACTCCGTTGACATCTGCCAACCAAAAGGGAAAACTCGATAAGCAAGCCAAAGAAAAAAAGAAAAGGTTAAAAAGATGTATGTACACCAAATTTACATTAGTATACAAAGGGTTTCGCCCAAGCCTAGGGCTCAACTGTAATACCTTTTCAAGTAGAGCCCATTTCTGGGCTCGGCCAGTTTATTCCCTTCATAATCTTCCAACTTGTAGGCTCCTTTTTCTAGAACATGTTGCACGATATAAGGACTGTGCCACATGGGTTTAAACTTGCCTGCACCTAGCGGTTCTTTGGCTTGGTCATACAAGAGGACCAAGTCACCCTTAACATACAACCGGGGACAGACAGACTTGTTGTATTTAACCTTGACACATTTCTTGTTTGCTTCGATAGCCGTAAAGGCGTCTCGACACTGCTCATCAAGACTCTTTAGGTGCATGAGGCGTCGCTCTAAATCTGAAGTGTCAGGTAGGAGCTCGACTGCCAACTTGAGAGAAAGGATTTCGCACTCAACAAGAAGTATCGACTCCACACCGTGTACTAACTGAAAAGGGGAAAAACCCGTGGCAGTCTTGACCGAGGTTCGGTATGCCCAAAGTGCGGGATATAGCATGATGTGCCAATCGAAATTACTCTGGTTGACGGTTTTTTGCAAAATGGTCTTGAGAGACTTGTTAACGGCCTCTACTTGCCCATTTTCCTGCAAGGAGATGAGTGACCATGTCTAAACCCCATCTTGGATGCTAGCTCTACCATCATTTCATTTTGAAAGTGACTGCCATGATCGGTGACAATCTCACTCGAGATACCGAACCGGGTGATAATTTGGTTGAACACGAAGAAGGTTGCAGTCTTCCCATCGGATTTTACGGTAGGCATGGCTTCAACCCACTTGTTAAAGTAGTCGAAAACCATGATAATGTGTTGATGCTCCACAACTGAAGTTGGGTTGCAATCGACGAAATCTACCCCCCACCTTGTGAAGGGACTGACGGTAATGACTGGGTGAAGGGGGGCTGGGTGCGAGCGCATTTTTTGAGTGAACACCTGGCAGGGGTGACACTTCTTAACCGCTTCAATACAATCTTTAAATATGGTGGGCCAGAAGTAACTGGCTCGCAGGATTTTTTGGGTTGTCACAAGCCCGAATAGATGACCACCATAAGCTCCTTTGTGGCAATCATTTAGGACTGACTCAGATTCCTCGTGAGTTAAGAAGCGATGTAAGATACTATCTATTCCTCGGTGATACAAAGTGTCACCAATGATGGTATACTTTTTGGCTTGGTATCTAACACGTCGTCGATCATCTCTCGAGAGATGCTGAGTGAACTTCAAGGTTTGAAGATATAAAACAATGTCTCCATACCAGGGGTCAGACGACGAGACAAGGATAATGTGTTCATCTTCAAACGAATCAACATGGATAATGCCCTCATCTAATCGTGGAAAATTGGATATTAACTCTGCAAAAAGTAGTGATTTTTTGGACTTGGCCGAAGCAAAGTCGAGATCAAATTCTTGCAAGATGACAATCCATTTATTATATTTCCCGTTTATGATACGCCTAGTAAGGACGTATTGAAACGGATTGACATCGACAACCACAGTAGTCTTGCAAAGCAATATATAGTGTCGTAAACGTTGGTATGCGTGAACGACAACCAAATCTAGCTTTTCAACGTGAGAGTAATTACGCTCAGGTCTGACTAAATTCCGACTAAGATAGTAGATGACGTGCTCATGGAGCTCATCATCCTCCTGAACTAGAACCATACCAATCGTCTCTTCAAACGCGACAATATACAACAAGTAAGCTCTTTAGTAATCAGAAGATTTCAATAGAGGAGTCGATACTAAGGATTTCTTTAAAGCGTCGAAAGACTCTTGGGCTCGCTCATCGCAGATAAAAGGAGTGTCTTTCTTCAATAGGCACATGAAACCCTTAGTGATATTGGCATAATTCACTATAAACCGACGTAGAAAGTTAGCTTTCCCTTGTAAACCTTGAAGTTGTCTAATCCTGCGCGAGGGAGGAAATTGAAGTATTGCCTCAACCTTAAGAGTATCTACCATGATCACGGTCTCGGAAACTAGGAATCCTAAGAGACGGCCAAACTTAACACAAAAGATGCATTTGTGAGGGTTTAACTGGATTCTATAGTAATGACATCTTTCAAAAACTAGTCGAAGGTGTGTAACATGATCCACTCTCTTGCGAGAGTGAGTAGCAAGATCATTGGGGTAAGCTTCGACTATGTGCTTGAGATCGTGAAAAACGAAAGTCATGGCGCATTGGAAGGTTGCTCCGGTGTTTTTTAGTCCGAAAGGCATTTTCCAGTATGCAAAAGTACCCCAAGGACATATAAATGTCGTCTTGTGTTGGTCCTCAGGTTTGATCTAGATTTGGTTATATCCTTAAAATCCATCCATAAAGGAAAATATTTTACTTATTGCACACTCATCGAGAATCTGATCAATGAATGGTGTGTGGAAGTTGTAACACCATGTTTCCCCCAGTTTGTAAAAATAATTATGCTGGCCAAGAACTGTGGCAAACTCAAAGATGTGAATGTGTGATTCGGAATGGACCTTAGTATACAAGGTCGACGAATGTAAATTAGCATTATGAATATATATACATATATGCTGCAGGACTGCTGGGAGGGGGATGTGCTGAAAAAGAGACCACGATGGCTGAAGAAAGGTGGTGGAAGGCATATGGAATGGTGGCGTTAACTTCCACCAAACCAAACCATATTTGGTATTCACTGGCCCGGAGAACCGAGAGCAGCTCACTGGCCCCGAAATGAATTACTCGCCAGGTTGGTAGGTGAAGAGGCTCCTCATGAGTTAATGAGGGATGGGGGTGAACTGCCCATCCATGGAGGCCTCAGACCTGACCACCGCGGGGAAATTTGTGCCACACACAACCTTGCTGGAAAAGAAAAGGCAGGTAAAAGGTGTGGGAGGGGATGGATGCGAGGGAGAGATTACAGGAAAGAGATTGGAAGAACTCTGGAACAAAATACAGAGTGAGGGATAGCAGAGAAGAAGGAGAGTAACCTTCGTTCTCGATCGCTGAAGAATCGAGACAGAGAGTCTCAAGCATCGTGGTCTATCTCGGGGGTGGCTAGTGGTAAATCCATTCGGAGTCGCTGAGCCTATGGTTGGGTGGAAACGAGCACCCCTCTTAGCAGTTGCATCACCTGGTGTTTTTCTGATAAGTGTTATATCTTGTATCTTGAATTTAAATATCTTGAAAT
>SNQJ01S0157010.1:2794-14190 GCA_010110895.2 Picea sitchensis
TTGATATTGGAGGATTGTATCTTCCTCTTGGAGGTTTATCCCTCCCTTTGCATTTGGAAGTTGTAGCTACCTTTGGAAGTCATTACTTCCCTTGAACAATAACTATTGATTATTTCTCATATATTGTACATGGTGTATTGTGGTGTATTGGTGTAACTCTTATACTATTGTTTATTGCTAATTGGATATAGTTGAATGGTTTAAGTATAAGTTGAAAAAGGTTTTAAATTGTACTTGATACTAATTCACCCCCTTCTCAGTATCAACACTCAGCTATATGTGTGTTTCAGTTGTCTGTGCATTTTAATTCACAACTGTGTACTGCAGTGTTTTCCGTTCAGATAAATTTCGGCGTTCACCAGCCGCAACACTAGCCACTTTGCGGCTGTGCTAGTTATATAACTCTCTAATTCTCGAAATTGAAAGGTATAGAACTGTACAAGTGGTTCTATTAGGCTAAGAGTTTGTCTCTTCTCTATAGGGGATTACAAGCAAGTTATTTCAGATGGAGTGGTTTTGTTTGAATATGGGTGATGAGTCAGTTTTCATTAGTGGATAACAAATAGTAATGGCTATCCACACTATTAGTTGACCACTGAGTTAGGATAATTTTCCTACCATGTAAATAAAAGAAGACATTGTCAACTTTTACATTTTAGCCCTTCTAGGCCGAATCTGGACTAAATCATAATTTTCTGTTGTTTAAATTGCATTTCTAAATGCATAAATGGATTCATCTTGATGGAAAAAAAAACCTCAAATATTTTATCTGTTTTGTCAAATTCCGAGATTTTTTTATCTCCAAAGATAGCCATAGTTTGTAATTAAGTGGTCAAAAGATTCCATATGACACATTCTTGTATCCACAACATCAACGTGCCACAAACTGTAACACATGGTCTGATCTCTACCCCACAACAAAAGTCTCATGGGCACCTTGTTCTTCAAGATTGTAGGTTAGGGCCTATGCACGATTCGTGGTGGTGGCCATTTAGAAAAGGACAATTATTCGTCCACTAAATTAAGGAGTAAGTTAAATTTAGATTGAGAAAAAGGAAGTGAATAAATTTAATGTTTTGAATTTGTTTTTATTTATAAAAAATTGAAAAAGTTTTAATGTATTTGATTTAAAGAAATTTTATTTATAAAATCAAATATAATTTGTAAATATAAATGATGATGATGATGATGATGATTAACTTTTACTAAGATCGAATTGGTTTATTGGACCTTAAGAGGGTAAGTGATTACTTGTGATAAAGTGGTTTTCATCGTCAACATTCTTAGTGTCCACATTGTTATAAGGTGGAAATTTTTTATTTCAAAATTTTATTAGCTAGTGGAACAATACGAAATGCAAAATTTGATAATTCATTGATGCATTTTTGTTGTGGTAACAGATTTATACTAATGTATCCACTTGACTTGGACAAAGAAGGTAACATACTTCTCTATTTTAAAGTTTTTTTTTAATCATGTAAAATAGATCTTTCTATTT
The DNA here is from genome assembly GCA_010110895.2 of Picea sitchensis. Classification (NCBI taxonomy): domain Eukaryota; kingdom Viridiplantae; phylum Streptophyta; class Pinopsida; order Pinales; family Pinaceae; genus Picea; species Picea sitchensis. The sequence continues at coordinate 4,293 of SNQJ01S0157010.1, forward strand.
TAAAGTTTTTTTTATCATGTTGATTATCAATGAAGTTTTTTTTAAGAGGCATTTAGTTTTGAAGGGGGTTTCTAGTTTTGAGAAAGAGTGTTTCCATAATTTGATCTAAGGTTTATGTCAATGTTATTTAGGCATTATTTTGGTTCATCTCCTAAATTTCCCCTTATATTTTTGGGATGTCTTAGTTATGGAGGGTATTAAGAATACTTTGGTTACTCACATAAAAATAGATTTTGAAAGAGCTTTAGCAGGGTTATGGACATATGCTTTCTTTGGTGTCAAGATCAACCTAAGTAAGGGTTTGTTTTGCACAAAATGGTTCTCAATTGGAAAAAAATTATATGGACATAGGACTTGGAAAAAATTTAGATGGACATAAGCCTTGGGTTATGAGAATACAACATTCTAGTGCATAATATGTCATATTCTAGGACGTCTATAGGATTCATGTCCTAGTGCATGAAATCACCCTTCACGGAAAAATGAGCTAAATCTAAATAATAAAAGTTGGACAAGTAACAGATTTAGAGAAGGTAATAAATAACTTATACATTAATTATTTAATTTTATTCTTCTGAGTAGTGTAGTGTTCAACTACATCTACATTACATTTGTAATTTACTTTGAGCACTTGAAGCATGTGGTTTTCACTCTAAACTAGAATGGAAAATTGTGATTTTTCTTGAAAAAAAAGTAAAGATTTAGTGACTAGGGCTTTTTCTTGATAAATACACCTTGTGGAAAGATAGAAAACAACTTATAAAGATTGATCAAAGATAGATTTTCTCAATAGATAGATTTGGAAAGACGTTGTACTGAGTTACATATAAATACATTTGACTTTAAGAATTTTTAGAATAATACTTGAATTGTGTATTACCAAATATATTTACATTTTGATTCAATGGAAGAAATTAACAAAAGTTTATGTTTTAGTTGAGTGTGTTGTATGGAAAAAGTAAAGTGACTAAGGTTTTTTCTTGATCAATACACCTTGTGGAAAGATAGAAAACGACTTATAGAGATTGATCAAAGACATATTTTCTCAATAGATAGATTTGTAAATACACACAACAACAATAATCATTTATAGAAATTTTAGTGTTATTAATAGCTATATCAGCATGAACAATCATTTGAATACCCTCTTTCTTAGTTATTGTGAGTCATAGAATTATGGAATTCAATTCCCAACATGTTATACATTCATGGTATGAGGAATTCAGGTATGGCATGAATATTTTTATATTCTATATCCACTACATGGGAGGTCCATGAGGATATGCCAATAGACTTGATGTGTTTTCACCCCATCCTTGGATAACTAATTTGGAGAAAAAAGATAAGAAATAGTGGAGTAAGTGTCGATTATCCAAATTATTCCTTCTTATAAAACTATTTTTGCATCTCTATTCCACTTTGCAATGATTTTTTTAGTTAGCATTAATTGTTTTCTTTATTTAAATAAGTGTAAAACTACGCTATTGCACCACTACTAGTAAAATATTTAATTATCCATTAGCATTGTATTGTTATTTCTGTAATTTAGTCCAAAATAAGTATTACCATAAACAAAATGGTCAATAGTAACAATGAATAATACCCATCATCAAATAGAAAATCAATTTGGTAAGCGAGTCTATTTACGGTGTTCATAGAGGAAGCTCCATATATACATATGACAACATTTTTCCAATATATTGAAATCTTCCCAATAAAAGAAAACAATTTTTGACAAGTAAATATGAAAGAATAGATATGTGAATAAGTTGGCCCAAGTTGAAATCTGCCATATTAAAGAAAACCATTTTGACAAGTAAATATGAAAGCTTAGATATGTGAATATGTTGGCCCAAGTTGAAATCTTCTTTGTAAAAGAAAACATTTTTTGACAAATAAATATGAAAGCATAGATATGTAAATATGTTAGCCCAAGGTTATTTTTCCACACTAGATCATTTGTTTGACGTTGGTTGTGTAGATGTTGGAATGGACGATGTTGAGAAAAATTGAAAGATTATAAATTTTGAGGTAAAATATGGGCCTCAAAACAAGAAATGTGTGATCAACATCAACTTTAAAAGAGTCAATAAGATTCATGATGAAATAAAACTAATTTAAGTAATTCCACTAATGAAATGCCTACACTTAAAATTTAAAGAGATGAGTTGAAAATATACTTCTTGTTTTATTATTTTATTATTATTAATAATTAGAGATCATATTTTGTAGTTGTTCAATAAGAATGAGAAAAAAAAACTATTACAGCTTGAGAAACGAGATGAGAAAATAGGGAAACATTAATGAGTTTATCTAATGAAAAACTAGACATTGAACATTGGGTCGGGCATGCCCACCATGGTTTATATCAAAAATATATTTGAATTGATAAAATGAAAGCTAGCATTATGGTTTTCAAATGATGTTCTAAATTAACATAATGATTTAAAGGAAAACAACGACATAACAAAAGGAAGCCAAATTATATATCTAACTTGGTTTTTTTTTTGTCGATATAGTTATAAATAAAAAATAAACTATTTATTAAAATAAAAAATAAACTTTTTTTTTTTAACATTTATAATATCATATCTTTGAAAAAAAAAAAATGCACATGCTATTGATATAAAACAATCCATAATACTACCATTTATATGTGGCACTATGTTGTCAAAGTATCACATTGAGTTTGTGACAAAGCATGGCTTACATATCACTTGTTTTTCATGTTCATCATAAGAACTACTCTTCCTCATATATGTGTTTGGAATCTTATTATATTTTGTATGAGCTTTCTTGAGCCTAGGTGGAATAATTATCCATAAGCTATCTAATGCTTGCAATTGTACCAACTTGGCTATTTCACTATTAAAATAGTCAATGTTGCAATAGAGATGGAGCCATTTGGAAATGCATGACCTATGAAACAAATGACCACATCATAGCTCACATATCTCTATATTTCTACATTCCCATACCAACCCTAATATAAAATATATAGTCTTGATTGTAGAAGGAAGATGATCAAGCGGACCAAAGCAATCTAACAATAATTTGAGTAGATTTATAAGAATGTGAATTCAAAACACTTATTAATGAGGGAGAAAGGGTTTCCTTAGGCTTCTACCAAAACTACATTAAGAACGTGGTAATATGTCTCACATGTATAAATGGTCACTAGTTTTCCTATAAAATTCCAAATGTCAAGTGAAAATGGACAAGGTAGATAGGTGAAAAACACTTATTAAATAGCAAGAAAGGGTTCTCTTAGGATTTTGCCAAAACTGCTCATGTGTCTAAATGGTCACTAGTTTTATTGTAAAACTCCAAATGTCAAATGGCTACAAGTGACCATGGATAGAGTAGGTGTAATTTTAATCTATTATAAAACTCTGAGATGTTAATCATAATTTTCTAAGAGTTACCTTAAAACCCCAAGACAAAACAACATTTGTTGAGGCATCAAACATTTTAATGCATGGATGGGGATGTCATTTTGTGTAACGACCCCTTCTTCATGACTACAAGTGTAGCAAAAGTAAAAAAAAAATATATTTTTCTAAAGGCAAGATGTTGACGACAACAACAATTAACCACACAACTGATGACGAATACAAGCACACAGTCCAGGCAACAGGCTGCTATGACTCCACGCACTGGTACAAGAGAAACTATGCGAAACATGCATAGACNACCTTGACCTCAAGGCGCATGCACCAATGCAAGAAGGTGTTCCATCCATGCGCCTAAGGCAACTTACAACACTCACACAGAATGCACCGACTCCGACCAAGTTCTCGATTGCCGCTATCCAATAAGGCGCGCCATGATCCCCTCATCAGGAATATTTCCATCCCCAAGTGATAGACATGTCAATAACCTTGGTACAACACATCCTATCTAGATCGAGGACTCTAGATAATCCGACGTGCTAGCAACCAAATATCGATAGGAAAACCACACCCATACCCCAACAACAGGTCAACGAAATGCCCGAGGATGAAAAAAATGGATGACACAAGACAAAACAGGACATCGTCAACGACCCAACCATTCATCCAGTCTAAACTAGTCAATGATTACAATCTATTTTAAACATTGGTTACCAATCTAAGGAGCACATCTAAATTACAAATAGCCATTAATGCACCCTCTAATTAAACGTTAAATACAGTCAAATTAGCAAGTCTAAGTGATCAATACTAAAACTATAAAAAATATATACAATCAAATTGGACAAATCTGGTCAAATTAATACGAAAACTAAATCGTCAAGTCTAGTCTAAGTTAATCTAGATGTTGTCGATTTAAGTAAAGGTTGTCTAAACATAATAAGGGCTGATCTAAACAAGTTAATGTTGTCTGATAATGTTGTTCTAATCAATTAATGTTGTTCTAATCAATTTAATGCAGTTATAATCAAATTAATCATATCCTAATCAATTTAATACTCCCTTCTAATCAATTAAAAAAAATTGTTGTTATTAAACATTGAACTTGTTGAGTGAAACATTTACTATCATCAAGTTAAACTGTCTTAAAAATCAATACCTCTAAGGTGAATCAATAGCCATCAGTTATTAATTACAATACATAAACTACATCATAAAATCGCCAGGTGCCTGTCAGCTACCTAAATACCTCACAGTGATAGCCAAAGGGGGCTGGGGTAATTAAACTGAAATGCTAACAAAAAAATAAAAACACAGGCAAAAAAACATCGTCATAAAGATTCATGAAGGCGCATAAATTCACCATAATGGATAATAAATCAGATAAATAATTATTTCACGCCAACCACAAAAAAAAATGCCGAAAAGGAAATAACAAGCAGATAAAATGCATATAAAAGGACATAAAGGTTAAGGGTTCGATGTTGTTCAAACACAGTCCTAGAAATGTTTAAAAGGTTGTTAGAGGGATTACAAGGTGTGTTGTCTGCATGTGTGAATGCAAGTGCATTTCAGTCGTAGTCTGCACACATGCAATCAATAGTCAGAGCCTAAGGTGGACACCTACCCTTCCAGATAGAACGCAGGCACAATCTAAAACATTGCTACCCAAAAAATTACCCAATAGAAGTCCTTCGACATTCAGTTGTTAATACGTAAGTAATATATGACTCGATTAGGTCACATAATGGGAGAATGGCCCTTCACTTGTTTCTCCAGTTCTATCCCCAGCCCCCAAGATTCTTGGTAAGATATAGATAGAAAAAGCACTTGCTCGAATTGTGTCCCCTGACATGAACCATATCTCAATCGTATATAGGCAGGACACGAGGAGTATAGGCTCAGCATTGGCAACTCGTCAATTGCATAATTGAACATAGGTTGGGTCGGGGTATTCGTCATATGGCATTCCAGTTTCTTATTCGATAACTAGACCTCAGTCGAGCCACTTATAGTGTTGATTTGCGGTCAACAAGCCATCGTTATGCCATTAATAAAATCACCATGTAAAACTGATGAAAACACAGAGTTAAAATGCCATTCAAAAGTGATGAACACGTGGGGGTAATTTGCCATTAACCAGTGATGAACACATAGAGAGAACTTCTCATTAAGTGATAATTACACAAAGTTAAATTCACCATTAAGAAGCAATAAATGTGCTGAGTAAAATCGCTAATAAAAGTGATAAAACACAGAGCAAAATCGCAATACATACACACCAAATAGGAATTTCATTCACCATCAATAATAAATAATCAGCAAAATCTTTGTGCAATACATCCCAGGAAATATAGAAGTAAAAACAATTATTGGTAAGAGGCAAGGAGCAGACAACCATTTAATATAAAATAAAATAAAATAAGAGAAGGTAAATTTCTTCTGAGAATTAAATTCCTTTTAGATAGTCAAACATTGTGGATATTAGAATAGTTCTCCGGATAGCAGTCAATACAAGGTAATCGCAGTCCATGAACCCAACAAGCACTGGGATTATTATAATAACCTCAGTGCTTGTTGGGTTCATGGACTGTGATTACCTTGAAAGGGGAGATGAACAAGATCAAGCCTCCAATGTTTGATGGTGAACATAATAAGGAGGAAGATGTCGAAACATGGTTTCTAGGAATGAGGAAATATTTCCAACTGTAGAATTATTCCTCTCATGTAGAAGGAGAATTGCGATGTATCAATTGAAGGGAAAAACATCCATGCGGTGGGATCAGTTTGTGCAGGTGCAGCACATTAGTGAGAAAGATATCACTTGGAAAGAGTTCAAGAGATATTTCGAGAAGAAATACCTGACCAAAAGGTACTATGACAGAAAGATGAAGGAGTTCTTCGAACTCAAGTTGGGCAGCATGACCATCGATGAATAGGAACAAAGGTTTTTAGAATTACTGAAGTATGTTCCTTTCATCAAAGATGAGGCTGTCAAGATTCAGAGATATCTAAGTGGACTGCCACCTTCTATTGGTGACAAGATTTAGTATGATGATCCTAAGACTATGGAAGAAACAATAAGAAGGGGGAAATGCTTATATGAATAGCAAAGAGAAAGGCCTACTTTTCGGAAGGCTTGGGATGATCAGAAGAAGTTCAGGAAAGAGAAGAGGCAGAAGGGAAACAAGCCTCCCTTTTTCATAAACAGTCCTTAGGGACAACCATATTTTAGAGAGCCCAGGAAGGTTGAAGTGGGTGAACAAATGCCTAGACCGCCACCTATGGAGTGTTGGGGCTGTAAAGGAAACCATAGGTACCGATACTGCCCCCATAGAAAAGATAAAGTTAGAACCGTCCACAATGTTTAGGAAGTTAAAACAACGAAGGATATGGGCAGAAAAATGCCAAGGATCTACGCAGCCCTAGACAACAAGCAAGCATAATTTCAATCGCACATGATTGAAGTGGAAGGTATGATTAACAACCGACCATTTATTATTTTAATCGATTCAGGGGCTAGCCATAGTTATGTAGATCCTAGGGTGGTGGAAAGTTTTCATTTATCAAGAAGAAAACATGAAAAGTCTTGGTTAGTGAAGTTGGCTACAAGAACCCAGAGGAAAGTCACTGACTTGATTAAGTCCTGTCCTGTGGACATGAAAGGATTGAGCACTAAGGCTGAATTGAATATTCTACCTTTAGACTCTTATGATTGCATAATTGGGATGGACTAGTTGGACCAGCACCATGCCCTCCTGGACTTTCATAATATGAGGTTTACATGCCTAGATGAGGAGGGAAATTGGAAAACAGTCCAAGGAATTCCCAGAGCTGTGGCTGTTAGAGAAATCTTAGCCATGCAGCTGAAGAAGTGTTATAGGAAAGGTTGTCAATTAATTGCAGCCTGTGTGGAGGAAGCATCCGGAGATGAAGTCGCAAATATTGGAGACCATGAGGTACTCACAGAGTTCAAGGACGTATTTCAGGAGGTACCTGGACTACCTCCGAAGAGAGACATCGATTTTTCTATAAATTTGATGCCTGGAGCAGCTCCGATGTCGAAAGCTCCTTATAGAATGAGTACGCTAGAGCTGAAAGAGTTGCAATTGTAGCTCGAAGAGCTTCTGAAGAAGGGGTACATTCTCCCCAACGTGTCACCTTAGGGTGCCCCGATCCTATTCATGAAGAGGAAGGATGGGACGTTGAGGCTATGCATTGATTTTCGGCAGTTGAACAAGGTAACTGTCAAGAACAAGTATCCTCTGCCGAGGATCGATGATCTTTTCGATCAGCTGAAGGGTGCGAAAATATTTTTGAAGATAGATCTCAGATCAAGATATCACCAGGTAAGAATAAAGGATGAGGATATCAACAAGACCGCATTTAGAATAAGGTACGGTCATTACGAGATCACAGTGGGGCCGTTTGGACTGTCAAACGCACATGTTGTTTTTATGTGCTTGATGAATGGTGTATTCAGGAACTATTTAGACAAGTTTGTCATAGTCTTCCTGGATGACATCTTGGTGTATTCCAAGTCAAAGGAAGAGCATGAACAACACCTGAGACTGGTGTTGCAATTGTTGAGAGAAAACCACCTATATGCTAAGTTGAGCAAATGCTCATTTTATCAAAGACAGATCCATTACTTGGGACATATTATTTCAGAGGAAGGGATCGTTGTGGATCCTGAGAAGGTTGAGGCCATCCGAGAATGGTCGACACCAAGGAATGTGACATAAGTTAGATCCTTTATGGGTCTGGAGGGCTATTATAGAAGGTTTATCGCAAGGTTCTCAAAGATAGCTCACCCTATCACTTCCTTGCAAAGGAATGAGAAAACGTTTCAGTGGAATGAAGAGTGTGAAGAGAGTTTCCAGCGATTAAAGCAGTTGTTAACCAATGCTCCAATCCTGAGAATTGCAAATCCAAATATGGATTCTGTGGTGTGCACAGATGCATGCAAGGAAGGGTTGGGAGGATTTCTCAGCCAAGATGGATTTGTAATGTATTATGAGTCTAGGAAATTGAAAGAGAATGAAAATAATTATGCCACTCACGATTTGGAGCTGGCAGCAATCGTCCACGCTCTGAGGAAATGGAGACATTACCTCATGGGAAGAAGATTTGAATTGAGAATAGACCACGACGGTATGAAATATTTGTTTGAGCAGCCAAGCTTAAACGCTAGACAAAGAAGGTGGTTGGCGTTTCTGTGTGAATACGACTTTGATATCAAGCATATCAAAGGGAGGGAAAACAAGGTGGCTGATGCACTCAGCAGAAAGGTGCATGAATTTCATGCTACAACCATTAGCATGTATAGGAGGGATATTAAGGGTAGAATTTTGGAAGCTGCAAATGATGATTTCCAGTACAGAGACTTAGTAGCAAAGCTATAGCAGAGTGAGAAACCACAGACAGAGGAAAATTACACCTTGGGAGCTGATGGAATACTTTTGTACAAAAACAAAGTGTATATACCCAATGTCCGGGATTTGAAACTTGTTATTCTAAGAGAAATGCATAACGTGGCTTATGCTGGACACCCTGGATATCAGAAGACTGTGGCAGCAGTCAAAAGCCATTACTTTTGGCCAGGTTTGAAGAGGGAGATCGTTGAATACATCGCCAAATGTATGGAGTCCCAGAATGTTAAGGCTGAGCATAGGCACCCAGCAGGGTTGTTGCAGCCTTTACCCATTCGTGAGTGGAAGTGGGAAGTGGTGACGATGGATTTTATTACAGGATTTCCCAGAACGAGCAAGCAGCACAATTTGATCATGGTTGTAGTGGACAAGCTTACAAAAGATGCCCATTTTATTCCACTTAAAACCACTCACAAGGCAGCAGATGTTTCTAACATCTTCTTAAAAGAAGTGGCACGCTTGCATGGAATTCCTAAGACGATTGTGTCTGATAATGACCCGAAATTCACCTTGAATTTGTGGAAAGGACTGTTCAAAGGATTCAGAACAAATCTGAATATTAGTACAGTGTATCATCCCGAGTCTGATGGACAGACAGAGAGGGTGAACAAAGTAATAGAGGACATGCTGAGAATGTACGTGATGGTCAAACCATCAAGATGGGAAGACTACCAGCATTTGGTAGAATTCACCTACAATAATGGGTATCATGCATCGTTGAAGATGAGCCCATTTGAATCACTTTATGCAAGAAAGTGAAACACTCCAGTGAGCTGGGATAATCCAACTGACAAAGCAGTAGTTGGGCCAGAATTGCTCAAAGAGATGGAAGGCCAAATGATAAGAATTAAACAGAATTTGAAAGATGCCCAGGACAGGCAGAAAATTTATGCTAATAAGAACAGAACCCACAGAGAATTCAAAGTGGGTGATCATGTTTTCCTGAAAGTGAAAACTAACAGGAGTTCCCTAAAGCCGAGAAGTTGCGCCAAGTTGGCAGAAAGATACTGCAGGCCTTTTGAAATCCTGGAAAGGATTGGGCCAGTTGCATACATGCTTGCATTACCTACATCT
>SNQJ01S0157011.1:0-22213 GCA_010110895.2 Picea sitchensis
TTTTTCAATGGATTACTAAATGCACTAAAGAGAAGTATTCTAAAGTTGAATAAAGCAAAGGGATAGCTAGAGGTAATGGAAAGGAATGCCATGATGATAATGGTTAAGGTGATTCAAAGATACTACAATATGAATACGAAAAAGGTTATTAAGTACATCATTCCAAGGTGATGGAAGGTTCCGACAAGGTAAAGTTGGAACATGGTTGCCCAAGTGGAGGCAACGATCAATTTGGAATATTGGTTGGAATTGTTGAATGGCCAAGCGAGACTTGGCTAGAACATGTTCATATTAGGAAATAATAGTGCATATATGAAAAGATTGACATTGCATGGAGCTGCAAGGATATAAAATGATTCAAATACAACTACATGGAGCACAAAAAGTTAGAAAATATATGTGCCAGAGTTTATACTAGAAGATATGCATGATGCATATAGTAAAGATAGAATTCATGTGCATTAATTGGCATGATGAGATTGAATTCTTGGTGGATATTGATGTGTATTAGTGCATGCAGGAATGGTTGGGCATATATGTGGCATGGTTGTAGACTGAGAGTAGTCTATTGTTATATACATGCAATAGTGATGTTAGAATCATTGAATATGACTAATGATGGATTGTGTATCTAGGAAAAAGGTTCATAGCATGGTTGAAGATGTTGATGGTGCTGCATATGAAAGCCATCCATATAAATAAAAATGAGGATGGTAAGAGTTTTGATCAATAGGTTAGTGAAGGGAGTCTATGATCTTCTACAAAATTCTATTTGATCAGGTAGCACTGAGTAATTTGATAACAACCATGCAAGTATGCATTTGGTTGCTTATGTTGAAAAAAATGATGAAGGGAATTGAGGTAAGAATGCCCTTAATTTAAGTTTAATATTTGAATTGATGTGTAGAGGCATAAATCCTTGAAGGTACAAAATAATGTTTAATGCTTGAACACATTTACATAACATTTAGTGGTATGCTATGTTGGTTATGAGATCATAACCAAGTCAAGCCAGGAGACACACTCCTACTATAGAAATGTATACTAATAGAACTAGCCATGTGTGAGGCCATGATGTGGTTGGATATGGAAGGGCTATAGTGCCATACATGTGCCTAATTATCTTCCCATCTATAATTGATGTTTGGACTGCAACCTCTTTGCTGACACTGAAGAGAACTTAAGGATTAAATCCTCATGTTATGTATGGGTCAAAGAGGAAGGTATCCAAATAGTCGAAAAATTAATGGGGATGAGTTTGGATGATGTGTTGAGGAATTGGATGAACCTTCCAACTCCCCATGGTTGAGTACATGACACACATATGTGGTATTACATAGCCAATGCAAGGATACACTTTATATATGTGGCCATTGGCACTGACACAACGATTTATTTACTGGTAATGGTTTATTGCACACTAGTACAATTGGGTCAAATTTTGGCAGCGTGTTCATAGAAATTGCCACTTTATGTTGTTGAGAGAACAAAAAACATCAGACCCCCTCAAATGTCATTTCACATGACGTCAATTTTCCGACGACACAAATATCATCTATGTTGCGACATTTCAAGAGGACATGTGTCGTCTCGGACTTCACTGTCCAATCCCACTATGGATGTCGCTACATCAACATCGAGACGTCTCACATGAGACAACACATACCGTAGGTCATCCAACGTGTATGCTATATCAATGTCGTCTCACCTGCGATGCTGACGCCATGACAATGACGCTAGACATGTCAGATATCTGATAGAAGGTAATGTCAATCTTCCGATGTCTATGCTATATCAACGACGTTTCACTTGCGATGTTGACATCATGAAAATAATGCTAGGAACATCAGACAACTGACAGAAGGTAACGTCGATCTTTCGACATGGATGCTATATCAACGACGTTTGGTCTTTCGACATGTATACTATATCAATGATGCTAGGGACATTAGAAGACCGAAAAATGATAACATTAGTATTCAAATGTGTATGCTATACCAATGACGTCTCAGCTGCGACGTTTACGCTATGGAAACGATGCAATAGATGTCGAAAGATCGACGACCTGTAGGTGTTTAAAGAAAAAAATAAAAAACAAAAAAAAACACTATCAAAGAGGTTTAAAGTAGGAATCTCATTGTTATCATAATCAATGAGGAATAAGATAACCATTACACAATGTTATCATCACTATGGAATTTTTTTTGTGCCCAACGACACAATGGGTAACATTTGGCTCCTACTTAGGGTCAAGTGCTCTTCTCGGGAGCATTTGAGAACCCTAGAATCCTTCCTTACCAGAATTTGAGAACCCTAGAATTCTTCCTTACCAAAAATTCATCAATAGTACCCTTTCTACCCTTGTGTTTGATCATTGCAATATTAATCATTACCATGCTTCACAAGTAATAAAAAAATTAAATACAACCTCAGATAAACCTGAACAACAACATGACAAGCAACATGACTAATAAGAATAAACATAACTAAAAAGTACCGAACATGTAGACTACAAAAATAATATAGTCAATCTACTCAACAAATATAAAGAAGGTGAACCAAAATTAGGGTAGGAAAATAATAATTATAGCATTGGAACAGGCTAGAAGAGTGCCCACTTAAATGTTGTTTTGATGATTGGCCCCATAGAGGACAATTTTGGCTAATTTTGGCTTGGGGACTGACAATGCGTGTATGATAGTTTCAATCCATTTATATGAATAGTAGCTGGAAGTGATTGAATTGTTGTAAAGATACAATTATGATATCATTTCATGAGTTGTTGTAGATATTGCAAAAACAAAACTGTAATGAAAAATAAAATGATAATGTGCATGAGTACTGACAATTTGTTTGGTTGTATGAAAGTTGAGAAAATGCAGGAAAAATGGTCTTGAATATGGAAATGGTGTAATCCCATGAAGAATACTAATGCCTATTTTTGTAAGAGCCAAAACATTATGAGCAAAACACTCATGCTTGAAATTTGTGTTCCTGTATGAAACAAATTTGAAAATTAATAAGTGAATTGTTTATGATGATATCTCACAATGAATGTATGTGTGTACTGTTATAGTGCAAGTTGTAGGTTGGAAAAATCCCGACCCAACCACAAATCAAGTGCTACAACTTGGGAATCCTACACCAAATGTCACCTCGATGTAGGTCCCGCACTTCAAGGGTGACTAGGTCACTCTAGGGAGGTGATCCCAGTGACCCTAAGGGGAATGAGATGGATATGGATAGAGATGGAAGTGGATCCCCTAGAGTTCAATTCTAAGTGGATTTAAATGTGTGGAATGAAGTCTTGGGAAGGTCCAAGGGTTTCCAAGTATGTTGAGTAACCTGTAAATGGTGAAATACCTACCCGAGACACAAAAAAAAAACACTTTGCAATGATGTATGTTAGTTGGATAAGAAATTTAAGCTTGTTGTCCCTAATTTTCAGCAATAGATAATAGTATATATCAGCAATAATATGGCACTATAATCTGCTTAATAAATTCTAGAGATGAAGTAGAAGATATGAGAGAAAGACTAGCTAATGACTAGTTGAACTCAAGATGAAAAACCAATATTCTAGCATAAACGATAAGGTTGTTGTAAACACTTGTTTGCAGAAAATTATATAAGCCTTATGGACGTAACATTAAATGTATTACAACAAGAAAATCAAGCACTGAAAACTGCTCAAACTTTGCCAAAAAGTGCACTAGACCAAGAAGAATAAGTGTGCAAACTTTGAGCAAAATCCAATGGTTGATAAGATAGTTATTCAAGAAAATGAGTTAGGGTTTATGCAGCCCTAATGGCTGAAGATGTAATTTTATAATATAAGAAAGAAGTATCCCATTGATGGGGACGCCCTAGTGTCTATGAGATGCCCAAGGCACAAGGAATACAATCCACTTTGCAAGAAGTAAAAATCATGTTTCCCAATGAAATCTTTTATTTATCCAATGCAATAATAAATGACTAGTTCTCTTAATAATTGGGTTAATGGGGTCATGCAAAGAAAGAGCTAGAGAAGCTACCTCCTTGGGGGTGTAAACCCTATTACTCCCCAAGGCAAGTTTCTCTAGCTAGGGTTTAAGATAAGAGGGTGTATGCCATTATACTTCTCTTAGCAAACCCTTGTTTAACCAATAATATGAAGCATAAAATGATGAAGACTATCGGGGGGGTGTATGCCCTTATACTTCCCACCTATATCCTAGCACAATAACCTTGAATTGAAACAAATGATAGCATGAAATGTAAATACCATACCAATTCAAGGAAAAATGCCAAGATAATCTACCACAATAGCAAGAGATAAGCCTTCCAAGGCTAGCACATCACTTCCATCAACCATAACATCAATATATAACCATAAACATGAGCCAAAAGAGACAAAATTTCCAAAGGTAGCAAAAATTTCAGACCAATACTTCTCACAAGAGGGAGAGTTATGTGAAAATGAGATCTTATGATCTTGTATTTATATAAAATGTCACTAAGGTGACTTGTCCATAAATCAAGGGGTAAACCACAAGACTAAGGGTCAACAACCCTAATATTCCCCCCTTTAACAAAGTAATATTAAAAAATTCATTTAAAGTTTCACTTTTGCACAAATAAGCCCTAATTTTACATGGACGTCTCCCCTTTAGGGGACGTTTTTCTACTTAGAAGAATTCGTTGGTGTTGGAGAAGCATGGGTAGGCCTCCTAAGGCTACATGTCAAGAATATAGACAATGTACTCATGGTGAAGACCTTCATCTCCTCAAATTCCCATGTGTTAATGAGTGGCACCTCACCACCAAGCTCTAACCCCCATAGGTGATGTCATGCCTCTAGGAGTGACGCTTTTCCTCTCCTAGGAAAAACGTTTGGCATGTGGGGGCTAGGATATGCCTCCCAAGTCATATTAAATGCCTTCCAATTTTGATCTTTCTCATCTGACATGTAGGCACTTGGTATCTAACCTGTGGGCTTATATCCCCATGGAAGCCCAAGGTAGGGTTGTTTTGCCAAAACTGTCCACCAACTAGGTCCTACAAAGATAAATGAGCATGCCCTCCAAGGATCTCAAGTCATAACATCATGATAAGTGAATCCAATCAATAAATGAGCCACCTAAGCATGTGAATCAAAGATCGCTATATCAAACAATTAAATTCTCAAAGACACTATGTGACTTGTTAAGCTTGAATATGGGAGGGTTGACAAGGTGTCCTATTGGGTAGATCTTGCCCTAGGTCAAGGAGAGTTTCCAAGATATCCCTCTCTAATCCATGTAAATTGGATGAAGTGGTAGGGGTCAAGACTCAATGGGCATATATCTCATGACATACAAGGGGTCGTAGTGTTTCATTCATGGGTGACTTTGTAGAGGGTGTGTGGTACCTTTGTCCACAATGCACTTCTTCATAATCACCATTCTTTTATTCTTTCATAATTTTAAGGAGAGGTTGAAGGTCACTACCCTAGTGTGGTGACCAAACATGGGCAATGTCACCAAAAAACACCTAGTGGAAATGAGAAGGCTAGCTCGTGATGAGACCCCCTTTCTCTTATCCATGCAACTAAGAGCCATTACCCTGATCTGGTGACTAGATGATGGCAATGCCATGCCACTATATATTCATGGATGTGATAGGTCGGCTCGTGATAAGACCTCCTATCCTTCAACTAACCTTTTAAGCATTATTTATTATATTATGCGTCCCCTTTACTCAAAGATAAGTGTTTCACTTCTTTCTTGGGTGATCCCTTGGTGAAACATCTAGAATGTTCATACAAGGATTTTATCTTTTACCCAACATCAATCTGTTAAAATATTGTGTAACTGCAAAGAATATTCTTATCCCCTTTTGTGGATAAAGATAAAATATATTTATTATAGATTAGATCAATCCCCTTTTGTGGATTGATCATGTCAGGCATTATAATTGACTAAATCCCCTTTTGTGGATTGGTCAAACCCTAATTGTAATAGGATAAATGAAAATATGACCCCAAAATATATTAAAGTGGTTATAACCACCCAGAATGAGAAGCCGGCCCAGCCAAAATATATTAGAGTGGTTATAACCACCCAGAATGAGAAGTCAGCCCTACCAGTGAAAAGACACATGTTCAACACCTGCCAGATTGTATAAATAAGAGAGGCCAACGCCTCATTTGGACACACACTCAGCTCACTCATATAGTGTGCAAGTTTTGAAGGAAGCTCCAGTTACCAGTTGCCGGAAGAAGGAAGAGAGAGAGAGGTGCATCTCTGGGAGAGGAATTTTTGTATTGCTTGGTTCATTGTCTTGGCATTATATTGGTTATCTATATTAAGGAAGTTTTGTTGGGTTTTCTTCCCCTTGAGGGTTTCCCAAGATAAATGCTTGTGTACTCTTGTGATTGTGTTTCTCTTAGTGATCCTATCTATGCTATTGTTATCTAGTAAATTGAAATTAACCTAATAATAATAGAAACTTTAACATGGTATCAGAGCTAAGATGAAGAGAGCATCTTTCATAGGAAAAAGAAAAACGTCATTGTTGTCGTACAAGAAAATTAGGGATTTTTATTGAAGAAGAATTTCAGCCCCAAATCCATCTAGAAAGGTGTGCCCTACCTCAAAGAACATTTTGGCATCTTCAGCGCACATTTTCAGTGGCTAGATCTCCTGGAATGTGAAACCCTAGTTTTCACAAAGTACCAGAAGTACCAGAAAACCAGAAGTACCAGAAGTACCAGAAGTACCAGAAAACCAGAGTACCAGAAGTACCAAAGTACCAGAAGTACCAGAAAACCAGAAGCAACAGTCCAAAAATCCATAGATCAAGTTTGAAGGGGTAAAATTTGGATTTTCAGAAATCTGATTGTACCAGAATACTCGCCTCAGTCCAACACATCTTTTGGTGACTTCAGTTTTCAGATCCAAGAAATTTGATTTTTTTATTATTTTTATAGCCCGAAGGGCTAGGGTTTCTACTGCAAGAAAGAATGGCTACTAGCATGAGGGTAGAAGACAGGCTAGAAGGATCTAGAAACTTTAGATCTTGGAAGCATAGGTTGCAGATGATTCTAGGTGAGAATGATCTCCTAGAACATGTTACAGTGGGTGTACCAGAACCAGATGAAGAAGAGAAAAAGACCAAGCATAAGAAGAATGAAAAGAAAGCAAAGCGAATCATGTCAGATTCAGTGAAGGATGACTTGATCCCTCATATATCTGAACTACAGACCACAAGGCAAATGTATGAAGCACTCAATAAGTTATATGAAAGCAAAGACATCAGCCAGAATCTTACCTTAAGAAATCAACTTCGTAATATGAAGATGAAAAACTCAAAATCTGTCACATCCTACCTTATGAGAGTTTCTCAGATCAGAGATCAACTTGTAGCTATTGGAGATGTCATTAGTGATAAGGAGCTTGTAACCACAACCCTAAATGGGTTTCAGCTTGTAACCACAACCCCAAATGGGTTTCCAACATTTTGATTCCTTTGTACAAGGAGTGTGTGCAAGAAGCAAGTTACCCAAGTTTGATAAGTTATGGGAAGATTGGACACACTAACAAAGAGTCTTAGACTTGCGTAACCACAAAAGAGATTAATTGTCGATGAAGAGGAAGCTCCTACAAGAACAAAATAATTTCCTTGCGTGAAGAATAATAAAGAAGCTAACCCGTAAGAGTTCTGCATTAAGAAGAAAGATGTTTCAAAGATCATATTCTACAACTCACAAAGTTGGGACACTTTTCCTAAGATTTTCCTCAAGGAAAAAGGGAAAAGAAAAGTATCAAGCACATGTGGCGTGATGAAGAGAATCCTCCCTTAAAAAGAAGTCTCTAACGAAAAATTAAGGATTATGTAATTTAAGTTGAAGATAGTTGATCCAAAGAAAAGAAAGCAAATTGTGGAGTCCGTAGAGCCTCCCCAAACAAAAAAGATATATCTCATGTTTATTTTTAGTATCTTTTTTTACTTTAATACCTTCTCATTACAAGTTAGTTTTTCAGAGAATGTTAATCAACCTCGCTTTATTTCGGTTCATGCACTATGAAGGAAGTATCAAAGAAGCAGGATGAAGAAAGAGATAAAACATTTATTTCATGTACGATCACTCATGAGAGTGACAAAGAAAGCATATTGTAAGTAATTTTACAAGTCTCGTAAGAAAGAACTTATGCCATGACTTACAGAAGTTAGACAACATGAGAAGGACATATGATATGATGATAGTCCAGTTAATCAGACAATATCCTGGTGATTTATATAGGAAGGTGGAGGCCCTAAAGATGTAGCCAAGAAATATTCAAGATGAAGAAAAGATGGATACTCAAATATAATGGATGAGATGCAAGTAACTACAAGTTGCTCCAGCACCATTCTTATAGATACAGAGGGATGGTGCCGATCTAGTATGAAGACGTAAAGAAATAAATATGCTAACTCAAGAAGCACCCAAGATATTACGTAAGAGAACTTCAAGGGATGATGATTAGAAACTATCAATTAGGTGCAAGAGGGAGCTATGTATCCAAGTTCAAAATAGAGGATCATGTGATTTGGTGTATTTAGGAAAGCAGATGGATGGTGTCTATATATTTTAATCAAGATGAAATTTATCCAGTAGAAGGATGGTGGTGCCCAATAGATGGGTAGTATGGTATTATACCATTGAAATATTTTGGACCACAAGAGATTTTTTTTTGGATCCCATAGCTAGACCTTCTCAGAGAAGGAATGAGAAATTCCACAGGTAGACCTTCAGAGGAGAGAAGAGAAAGAGAAGAGACCTTCAGAGGCTGGGCGGGAATGAGAATTTTCCAAGGTTGGCCTTTGTCCAAGTGTTGAGTTTTGGATACTCTAGGGACATGCTAGAATACCTCAGAGAGATTCGGGTGTGACACCCTCGTAGAGAGGAATGGATGTTTCTCCAAGGGGCAAGGCACTGCCAAGGATGGAGTGGCCCTGGAACACAAACCTTGGACCATGTGGAATGGTTAGTTGGCTCTTGAGGTTTGTGTCGGATTCTATGCGGATCATGGAAAGGGATTCTATCTCTTGTCGAGGTTTATCATATTAGCTTCTAGTTCCATGTGGAATGACTAGGAGTGAAGCTATGGTAGTAGTCCTCCCCAAAGGATGGGTGAGATATATGACTACAAGAGAGGGAGAACAATGTAAGGAAAGGAAAAAACTCATAGAATATCTTTGTGTGAATACAAGACATCTTCTAGAAGATAAGAAAGAAGTATCTTCTGCGTGAAGACGAATAAAGAAAGAGTATCTCAGGTGAAGATAAAGAGAACCAAACTTTCGATTATTTATAGATATGCCACTCAGTGATCCCTCATTCCATGACCAAGTGGATTATATTGATGCACCTGTTATCCAGTTGATGATGTAACCAAGTTGATGATGTTGCCCAATTGACGATGTTACCCAGTTGATCCTGTTGTCCAATTGATGATGATTACCTAGTTGATGATATTGCCAAGATGATATTGCTGAGTTGATGATAACATCCAGTGACCCATCAAAAGATAAAGAATACCATTCTTCTTAAGAGGAAGTGTTGAAATATTGTGTAACTGTAAAGAATATTCTTATCCCCTTTTGTGGATAAAGATAAAATATATTTATTATTGATTAGATCAATCCCCTTTTATGGATTGATCATGTCGGGCATTGTGATTGACCAAATCCCCTTTTGCGGATTGGTCAAACCCTAATTGTAATAGGCTAAATGAAAATACGGCCCCAAAATATATTAAAGTGGTTATAACCACCCAAAATGAGAAGTCGGCCCTGCCAAGGAAAAGACACCTATTCAACACCTGCCATATTGTATAAATGAGAGAGGCCAGCACCTCATTTGGACACACACTCAGCTCAGTCATCTAGTGTGCAAGTTTTGAAGGAAACTACAGTTACCAATTGCCGGAAGAAGGAAGAGAGAGAGAGAAGCGCATCTCTGGGAGAGGAATTTCTGTATTGCTTGGTTCATTGTCTTGGCATTGTATTGGCTATCTATATGAAGGAAGTTTTGTTGGGTTTTCTTCCCCTTGAGGGTTTCCCAGGATAATTGCTTGTGTACTCTTGTGATTGTGTTTCTCTTAGTGATCCTATCTATGTTATTGTTATCTAGTAAATTGAAAGTAACCTAATAATAACATAAACTTTAACACAATCCCTATGGGCCTTCAACCCCTTCTTCCCATAGAATGAGGGACAACCCCTTCTTGGGTCAATACACCCTAAAATCCCATGAGATAAGGAAATGGAAGGGAATAATGATGGAAAGTCATAAGTATGGTCGAGAATGGTACGATGGATCTTTAAGGAAGTTCCTAGTAGAAAACCCATCCCCAAGGAAAACCACTTACTAGGGAACAATGTCAACCACCAAGGTAAAGCGGGGCAAAAGGCATAATGTCCAAGCATATATCATGAAATCTAGAGCAATCTAAAATACAACATACTCAAATGGCTTAAATATTGAAATGATGCTCACCATAATATTGAATTGTACCTCATGGAGAAAGACCCACTGCCTTTCAGAAGCTAGCTGATGTGGTGGATTCCATCTGGAAATGTGTGACCATCTGTGGTGGTGAAAGGGGTTTCCAACTGTGCAAAAAGGTATTGTTGCCCATGTAGTCTTCTTGACACTCCATATCTTCAACCTTAGGGCCTCGAGACATAATATCCTTAGTTATCCATAAAATGGGGATAACATGTACAATTGAGATAATAGCTATTGAAGCTGGAGAATATCAGGAATAAGGTCACTGTTAGGACATTGGAACCCTATGATTTTCATGGGTTATATATTTCCAATGGGACTCTGGTAGTAATTTGGCGCTCTCCTTGCATGTGAAATCCTTGACAAGATGGATCATCTAAGGGACTGTGCAACAGAGATGGGGATACCTGAGCATGGAGGGTGAGTATAACGAGGAAGAGGCAACTTAATGATGGATTTGAAATGGTGGCTGGGATAATGTGGGTGTTCTAGAAAGGAACAATCAACTGAATTATTTCCCGTGGAAACTTTGTGAAGCACAAGATATCCATATAGATGAGTATTGGTTTATGATTGAAAACTTATTTTGAATAAATGTGTATATTTTGGAGTTGAAAACTCCTGTGAATAAGACAATTATTATATGATAAAGGATATAACAAATATAATTTCTTAATGGTTTCTATATGAATAATGAATAAGCAAGTTGTCAGGCTTGTAAAAGAGGCAAGTTGTCAGACTTGTAGAAGAAGCAAGTTGTCAGTATTGTAATAGAAGCAAAGTGGAGCTAAATATGCAATGCAAGAGGCACATCTACAACTATTTGAATATTTGGAGATTCCATTATCATAGATGGAGTTCCTAGAGCCATAGCTTTGAGACTTCCTATCTGACCTTGCGCTGGAGCCCTAGAGGGAAGTGGTACAACCTGAGGGACTGCGGTTCAGAGAAGGGGTTACAATTCCTTGGGTTATGCAGGTCGCGGGGAAAGAGTGCTTGTTGGTTGTTATTGTTGTGGGAATCAACAAATTGTGAAATTTGTTGCAGCTAGAGTTCCTAGAGTCTCATCTTCGAGACTTCTTAGCTGGTTTGTGTTGGAGCCCTGGAGGAAAGTGGTACAACTTGAGGGATTGTGGTGTAGAGAAGGGGGTACACTTCCTTGCGTTGTGCAGACTAAGGGGAATGAGAGATTGTAGGTTGGAATTGGTGCAAGAGTTATTGAGTTGTGAAATCATTATGTATGCTTTTGGGCTAGAGTGCTTATGTATCGATGGATTTTGGGGTCGGAGAGCCTATATATAAGTATTTTGGGTTGGAGTGCTTGTGTGATATTAGGCTGGAGTGCCTATGTGATATTATGTCAGAGAGCGTATATGTTAAATAAAGGCAGGAGAGCCTAGAATTGTAACATGTATGTACACCTATATGGTGTTGAACACTGAGGACAATGAAAAAATAAGGGGGAGGGGATGTAATATCCCTAGTTCTAATCCCCACTATTATAATGCAATTGTGAAAATATTAATTAGACCGGTGAGCTGATATGGTTGAGCGGGATATCCCATATTTATTAATATGGCCAAGGGTCGAATATGTATTTTAACATTAAAATAATTAATAAATAATCATTACTAGTTGCGGTACGAGTGGGATGGTAACGACGAGGGGATATGATTCCATAAGAGAGGGGGGATAAAGAGGGGTCCAAGAGGTTACCCATTTGTATTAATTCATCCAGTTCATATTAATGTTTATCCACCTTTGAAATATCAAGATATATTAAAGTGATGTAAGAGTGGTAGGTGGGAAAGGTCAAATCACCCAATTTATGATAACATGGGCTAAGTACAACCATTTTTGGGGGAAATGTGTGAGTCAAGCTTGCATGAGAAGAAAAGAAAATTTAAGTGCCTTTTCGAGAGAGTTTTTCATGTTGGTTTTGGAGAGTAAGAGGAGGGATGAGTGTTAGAAAAAGAACACCAGCCATGTTATGCTTAAGGATAACCATTGTTGGGATAATTTTTATGTTGACAATGAGGCTGTAGGCCTATTATGAAGGTTGCATGCCTGTAAGTTACATTTCCTATTGAGGAAATGGCTCAAGAGCCTTGAGAATTCCATTTGAACACTCCTGGAACAACAAAGAATCCCTAGAGTCCCCAACTATGAGATTTCCTAGCCAATTGAGTGCATTGGAGCCTGAGAGGGAAGTGGGAAGGCCTGAGGTATTGTGTGCAATGAAGGGGGATCCCATTTCTTAGGTTGTGCGGGTTGAGGGGAAAGAGAGAGTTGTTGGATTATAATTTGTTGTGGAGTATATCCTGGGTATTGGGATGCTAAATTTTGGAGAGTGCAAAGCCAAGAGGGATAGACCTCCTTTTGGACTCATAGCCTCATCTCGGGGGTGGCTTTATCTGGAGATTTGGAACAACAAGCATATGGCTGGGAGGATAGTCCCCTGTACACAGCTAGTCGGTTCGACAATTTAAAGATAAGTTTTATGTTTTGTTTTGAATGCTATTTCTGTCGTGTTTATGTATAAATTGAATGTTCTTGAGTTGCTTGATGAGCCTGCATTCATGGTTTTATTATTGCTATTATTACATGAGTAAATTTAGGGGTTCTTTACAAGAGGTCAATTTCAACTAACCTAGTCATGTTAGCCATAGTTATTAGAACTTCATAGAGGGAAAATTAGGCTACTTAAAAAAGGTACATGAGATCATGCAAGTGGATTTCTTGTCTTTCCAATGCTTTATTTTTAGGTTCAAGTGTTGGGATACCTTTGATTGAAGTATCATAAAGGAATATCATGATAGTGAGTTAATATGTATGAACTCCAAAATTATGTGGGATAAAAAGAGGAAGCCTTATGTTTTCCCAACGCACTACAACCGAATTTGTTTTTACTTAGATGTGTTGGATAGAAAGTGGTGGTTCGTACTAAGACATGGTCTGACATCACACCATGTTTTTGAGAACAACAATGCTATCATGCCAATTAAGGAATATAATAGTGGTGATGGCAACAAAAGGTGACACTTACATGTTTTATTTTAACATTTAAGTTGTGACTGTGCCATTTTATTTTGGATTCTAGTCTACTATTTTCATTTTTTTACTATGGATTATGTAAGGTACCGGATCTATTATAATAGAAAAAAATATAAATATTGCAAAGAATGACAACGAAACAACACAATAGATGAAACCACAACACCAAAATAATGCCTTTATTGATAGGAAACAATGTTCACTTTTCTCTTTGAGGGTCAACCTCCAACAGAGCAATGCTCTATTACAATAATTCTCAAGACCCCCTATCCAATACCTCCTACTATTATTTATACTAATTCTATCTTCTAAGGAAACTTCTAGAGGAAGATATTTCTAGGAGCGTAAGCTTTTATTTGGTCTTCTTACATTGACTTATTCTCCTTTATTCAATAGGCCTTATTAACTAATGTCGACCTTTATTACATAGAAAATATATCATACAAACTAATGACCCATGAAAATGGGTTAGGATCAGATCCTAACATGCCCTCCCCCTTTAAAAGAGACCTTGTCCTCAAGGGTGAAGATGCAAAAACTGTTGGAGTATGGCTGATGGTTCCCATGTCGCATCCTCTAGTGATGTGTCCATCCACTTGATCAACACTTCCTTGATAGTTCTTCCACACAACTGATGTTCATGTGCATTGAGGATGGCTTCTGGTTAGCTTCAAAGGGAGCCTTCTTCATCTAATTCAGGAAGGATGGTTTGGACCCTGCAATTTTGTCCCACCACTTTCTTTAAATAAGAAACATGGAACACCAGATGGATTTTGGAAGTAGATAGAAAGGCCAATTTGTAGGCCACTAAAATAATACGATTGATGATCTGATAGGGGCCATAAAACTTGGGTGCCAACTTGTGATGTCCCTAAGCTTTGAGAGATGTTTGTTTGTAAGGTTGGAGTCTAAGAAACACATGATCACCTTCTTGAAAAACCTGTTCTGAATGATTCTAGTCCGCATGTTGCTTCATGTGATTTTGGGTCATGTGGAGGTTATCCTTCAGAGCCGCGAGGGTGGTTGTTCTACCTTGAAACATTTTATCAATATATTGAACCTTTGATTTTCATGGTGTAGATTTTAACCTTGTACAATATTTTACTGCAAACAAATTTTCAATAAAACAACAGAAAATATACAATGGAAAATACATACATTACACAGAGATTTTCCCCCTAAAAACCTAAACCGAGAAAACCAACATATTCTATATTCATTCACATCATACATTCTTTACAATACAATATACATATAAGAGCCAACGAAATCTAAAACCCTAATCCAATGACTTGGATTAGTCAACAAACCTAATTCCTTAACCAGAAATAGAAAACCATCGACGAAAAAACCACCATGTGCCAAAAAACCACTCATAAATGGACACAAAAACCGAAGGCTGCCAAAAAAATCGAAACGAAAACTGATAAAAAAATTTCGAGGGCATTTCCCTCCAACCCCCACGCAGGGGGGCTCCACCCGCTTGTAACCCCCCGAGAGGGGGCCTTGTGCCCCCCTCTCTTATCCCCATGTGCACCCAACACAACGTAGAAGTTAGTTCTAGTCATGCAAAGAATATAACACATATCCAACATTCTCCCACTTGTTGTTTTCTTTGCATACAGGGGGTTACAGGGTTACATAGTCAACAATCCAGGGAAACAATGCCCATATATCCTCTACACCAAGAGAACTTTAGAGTGCTCACAATTTTTTTTAATGAAGCTGCAACATTCTTCAAATTGTCAACCTTCATCAACAACACCTTCTTTTCTTCAACCATCTCTCTCTGAAAGTGATATTGAACACCAATATGCTTTGTCTTTGAATGATAAGTTGGGTTCTTTGCCAGAAAAATTACACTCTGACTGTCACAATCTATCCTTATAGCTTGTTGTACCAACCCAATACCTGAACACAATATTTATAACCATACTGCTTCCTTGCTTGCATGAGTGGCTGCCATGCATTAAGCTTATGTAGTTGAAAGTGCCACTACAGACTCTCTTTTTCTCATCCAACTGATTGCTCCTCCAAATAGGTTAAACACATACCTCCTTGTAGATCTCCTATGATCCAGATCCCCAATCCAGTTTGCATCCAAAAATCCATGTATGTCCAACAATCTGTCCAATCCTAGTCTTTCTTGGTAGCACAATCCATAGCTAGCAGTGCCACACAAATACCTGAAAACTCTTTACTATTGTTCAATTCTCCTTCCCTAGTTTTGACATATACCTACTCAAAAATCCCACTTCATGAGCAATGTA
The DNA here is from genome assembly GCA_010110895.2 of Picea sitchensis. Classification (NCBI taxonomy): domain Eukaryota; kingdom Viridiplantae; phylum Streptophyta; class Pinopsida; order Pinales; family Pinaceae; genus Picea; species Picea sitchensis. The sequence continues at coordinate 15,841 of SNQJ01S0157011.1, forward strand.
CGATATAGTACAGACCATTTCATACACCAAACTGCCAACCACACTCACATATGGAACACAAGACATGTCCTCCTCCTTTTCCCGTGTCTTGGGACATTGATCCACAAATAACTTTACACCTACAGGAATAGGGACCCTGACCGGTTTACATTCCTGCATATTAAACCTCTGCAATATTGTCTCAACATATTTTCTCTGATTTAACTAGATTTTTCTATTTTTCGATCTTTTTTAATTTCCATGCCCAAAATGAAATTTGCAGCACCAATATCCTTCATTTCAAATTTAGAGGACAACTGAGTTTTCACATCTTGGATAATCTCCTTTTTGTTTCCTATCAGTAACATGTCATCCACATACAAGACAAAATAAATCAAATGATCACCAATTAATTTAAAATACACACAATGATCCTCTTTTCTTATTGTGAAACCAAGTCCCATCATATAAGTATCAAATTTTTGATACCACATCCTTGGTGATTGTTTTAAACCATCTCCTTCTTTCCCTTCACAACAAAGCCTTCTGGCTACTTCATAGATATTTATTTCTCCAGATCCCCATGTAAGAATGATGTCTTCACATCCATCTGTTCTACTTCAAAATCAAACGCAACAACAACATATAACAAAAATATAATAGAAGTTAACTTGGCAACAAGACAAAAAATCTCACCAAAATCAATTCCCTCAACCTAGGATTAACCCTTTGCTACTAACCAAGCTTTGTATTTCTCCACTTTTCCTTCTACATTCAACTTCTTTTTAAATACCCATTTGTTGCCAATGGGATTTCTTCCAGTCGACAACTCCACTAGATCCCAAGCCTCATTATTATCCAAGGCTGCCATTTCTTCAACCATGGCCTTTTTCCAGAGTTTTCCATCCTATGAATCCACTGCCTCCCTAACAATTCTAGGATCATCATAAGTAATAGCCAAAGAAAAATTTGAACGAAAATCAGATGGAGTATACCTTTCCGGTATCCTTTTTTTCTTCACCTATCTCCTCAATACTGGAGTATGAGGATCTTCTTCTTCTGATTCCTATTCTTATGTAGAGTCTGATTCATCATCCTTTGGCTCAAACTCTATTTTCTCCGGTTCTTCCTTACTTCGGGCGACTTCCTGTTTGAAAACATCCTTCATTTCTCTAAATACCACATCTCAACTATACACAACCTTCCTAGTTTTTGAATTCCAAAGTTTATAACCTTTGATACCATCTTTATACCCAATGAAGATACACTTTTCAACCTTTTTATCTATCTTACTCATGTTTTCCTTTGGAACATGAACATTGGCCTCACAACCAAATACCTTGAGATGTGTGAGATAAGGTTTATTACCAGTCCATACCTCTTGTAGAGTCTTTTCATCCAGTGCCGATGAGGATGATTTGTTGACTAGGTAACATGCAATACCCACTACCTTTGCCCAAAATTCTTTCCCTAACTCGACACCACTGAGCATGCACCTTTCTTTTTCCATCAACTTCATGTTCATATTTTCTACAAATCCATTCTGATGAGGTGTATACGGAGTAGTCTTCTACCTTTCTATACCGCACTTCTTACATAATTCTTCAAATTCATTCCCGCAAAATTCTCCACCATTATCTGTCCTTAGCACCTTAATTGGTTTCTATGTTTGATTCTCAACAAGAGCCTTAAACTCTTTAAACCTATCAAAGACTTCATATTTCTTCTTGAGTAAATATATCCAAGTATTCCTCAAGAAGTCATCTATAAATGAGACATAGTACACAATTTTTCCCAATGATGGAACCGACACAGGTCCAAACACATCACTATGCACTAGCTATAAAATTCCTTCTGCCCTCGTTGCACAAGAGGGGAATCTTACCCAATTTTGATTCACATATCCACAATGTTCACAGAAATAAAAATCCAGAGAGAAGTTAGACATACCTTCAACCATACCTTTAACATGTAGTAGTCAAAGACCCTTCTCTCCAATATGCCCCAGTCTTTGATGCCACAACATAACCTTTTCTCCAGAGATCGTAGGTTTTTTTTTTCTTTTTCTGCCCCAATATCAGGAAAAATGGAACTATTACACCCATCACTAATAGTGCTTCCTTGCATCTTATACAAATTTCCAATCCAAAATCCCTTCATAAGAACCATTGCTCCTTGAACCATCTTGCGGGTTTATTTTTCAAATATCGTTTTTACCCTTGCATTGTCCATTTTTCTTACATAAATCAAATTTCTGGCCAATCTTGGGATGTGTAGAACACCAAGCAGTCCTCTAATCCTTACATATATGAGCATCAACTTGACTTTTCCTTGTCCTATGATTCTGGTTGTCGAGTCATCACCTAGGAAAACATTACCTCAATCATACCTTTAATATTCACAAAACCACTCCCTGTGGAGAGTCATATGAAAGGATGTGCTCGAGTCAACCAACCATGCCTCATGATATGCATGTGTGCTTGAAGAAGCCAAGTACACACACCCTCCTTATTTCTTGCAAGTATTTTATTCTATAGAGGGAGCACTTTCAAATCCCTTCACTTTCTCAACACTTTTGGATCTACAATGCTTCTTGAAGTGCCCATGTTTTCAACATCTCCAACATACATTTACAAAATTTATGGGAGATTTAGATCTACCCTTAGACTTATATCTCCCACCTAAGGACTTAGATATATTTCTAACCTCAGAGTTTCCTCTTGCAAATAATGCATTTGTGCTATGTCCTTCCATGTTATTCAGTCTCATCTCCTCTGACAACAAGGATGAGACCATATCATCAAAACTCAAGGTAGTTGTATTACTACCTATGGCCACAATCGGACTATTCCAGGAGTCTGGTAAAGAGCACAATAAACTCATACACTTATCTTCATTTGAAGTTTTAATCTCAATAGATAATAATTGAATTACCACAGTATTGAAAGTGTTCAGATGCTCTGCCACATAGTCTCCATCTCTCATCCTTAGGTTATCGGCTTCTTCTATAGGAACAATTTATTTACCAGGGACTTATACTGATACAAGTTCCCCAACTTTTTCCACAACTCCTTGGTTGTAGCTTCCCCTGACACATTCAATAATACTGAATCCGAGAGACACAATCAGATTGTGCTCTTCACCTTCTGATCCAACTTTTTCCAGTCATCTGTTGACGTTCATGCAGGTACAATACCTGGATCCACAATTACCCACTGATCTCTTTCTACCAAGAGATCTTCCATCTTGAGCTTCCATAGATCAAAAATTTTCCCATCAAATTTCTTGATCTCTATTTTCAAACTGCTCGCCATTTCTTTTCACTTGAAGAATCAATACCGCATATATCCCACTGTAACAAGGCTTATCACAGTCCTGATCCAAACCAATGACCACAAAGGGGTCCCCCTGAATCTAATAATTGGTCTAATACCAAATGTAGATTTTAACCTTGTACAATATTTTATTGCAAACATATTTTCAATAAAAGAACAGAAAAAATACACTGGAAAATACACACATAACACATATATTTTTCCCTTGGAAATCCAAACTAGGAAAACCAACATATTCTATATTCATTCACATCATATATTGTTTACAATACAATATACATATACGATCCAACAACATCCAAAACCCTAATCCAATGACCTGGATTAGTCAACAACCCTAATTCCTTAACCATAAATAGAAAACCATCGACGAAAAAACCATGTGTCGAAAAACCGCCCATAAATGGACACGAAAACCGAGGACCACCCAAAAATAGACACAAAAATCGAGATTATTTTTTTTATGGGGGCAATGTCCTCAAACCCCCGCACAGGGGGAGAATCCCCCCTCTTACCCCCTTGCATGATCGATGCAATGTAGACACTACTTCTAGTTGTGCAAATAATATAACACATATCCAACACCTAAAAGATATGTAGTGATTGTAGGTGGTCATTGGCCATACACCGCTTCATATGGGGTCATTTTAGTGGTGACATGATATGAAGTATTGTACCACCATTCTTCCAAGGGAACCCATTGCACCCATTGGTTTTGTTTGTGAGAAGAAAAACATCACAAGTAGGTTTCCAAACATTTGTTGACCACTTCCGTTTGGTCGTCGAACTAGGGGTGATAAGCGGTATTCATGTTTAGTTGGGTGCCCTGCAATTGAAACAAGTCTTGCCAAAATGTGCTGGTGAAAGTTAGGTCACGATCAGACACAATAGAGGTGGGAATCCCCTGAAACGTGAAAATATGATCAAGGAAAACATGTACTACCAGTGTCCGTGTTAAAGGGTGGGGTAATGCACAAAACTGAGCATACTTGGAGAGGCGATCAACCACCACCATGATGACTGACTTGTTCCCAGCTTTGGGGAGTCCCACTGTAAAGTCCATGGAGATGTCCGTCAACATATAATATTGAATGGGTATGGATTATGGNATGGTTTCACCTTTATTGCGTTGGCATACCTCATATTATGTGACAAAGAGAAGGATTTCCTTCTTCATGCCTTCCCAGAAAAAAGAACGAAGAGCATGAGCATAGGTCTTTTGGAAGCCAGAGTTTCCCGCAATAGAAGATGAGTGAAAATAATTTAAGAGCCTCAGCTTGAGGGTTGAATATGGCGACATAACCGGACGATCCTTATACCTAAGAATATTGTCTTTCCAAGTGTAGATGAGGGGAGGATTAGGGTCCTCTTGAAGTCAATGAATTAGCCTAGACATAGTCAGGTGTGTTAGCCACTCTTGTCGTAATTCCTCAATCCAATCTAGAATCAGTAAGGATAAGGCAAAGAAGGATCTGTCCTCCTCATGTTTTCATGACAAGGCATCCACCGCTATATTTTATGTGCTCTTTTAATATATGATTTCATAATCATAACCTAACATTTTGGTCAACCACTTGTTCTATTCTAGGGAGGATAACCACTGCTCTAAAAAATACTTCAAACTATGGCAATTTGTTTTGATTCGAAAAAGGAATCCCAAAAGATATGTCCACCACATGTGCACCGCATGGAGAATGGCCATCATTTCCTTTTCATACTTAGATCTTCCCAAATTACGGCCACTCAACACCTAGATAATAAAGGCCATAGGTTGACCATATTGTGTGAGAATTGCACCAATACCAATGTCAAAAGCATTTGATTCTACCACAAATTGTTTTTTGAAGTCAGGAGTTGCTAAGAATGTAGTGCACATGGCCCACTTTAAATATGTGAAGGCTTTCTCGATGACAAGTGCCCAATGAAATGCATTCTTCTTAAGAAGGTCGGTCAAGGGGTTAACAATTTTTCCATAATGGTGTACAAAATTCTTGTAATATCCTGTGAGACTGGGGAAACCCATGAGACTCTTTAAGGTCATGGGTCACGGCCAATCCTGCATAGCTTCTATCTTTTTGGGGTCCACTCTTACTGTTAGGGTCCTAACCTGCACATAGGTAGAACAATATATTCGGATGTAATAAAGGTCAATATTAATAAGGTCTTTCAATAAAATAGAATAAGGCAGATGTAAGAAGACCTAATAGAATCTTCCACTTCTAGAAGGATCTTCCTCTATATGCTTATTTTTAGTATAAATAGGAATCGAGGGTATGATAACCCTATCTTGGATATTATTGTAATAGAGCTCTTCTCAACTGTAGGTTTCCCCCTCGAAGAGGCCTGTGAACATTGCTTTCAGATTCAAAGTGTTATTTCTGTTATCATTCTCTTATCATTTCAGTGCTATTGTGGTGAATGTTCTGGTTATATTGTTGTTATTTTGCCATTTCTAGCATTTTATTTATGTTCTGCATACATTTTATATATGTTATATTACAAGTGGTATCAGAGCACTTTCCTCGGCAGAAAGTGTGGGTTAATTTTTTTTTCCAGGGTAGAGATGTATTTCAGCGTCTTTAAGCGACAAAGATCATTTCTTTCTGGTTAATCATTTGGGCATTTCCTCTCTATAGTATTCTTCAGACCGGAGTATAACTCCGCAGGTGTAAACAAAAAAAAAATCTGGAATTTTCTTCACCATTATTTGAGACCTATTCCATTGGATTCATCTCTTCACCCTTATCACATTCATCCATATCATTTTTTGGAAAAAAAGTTGACCTCGCCCGCTCCTTTTCAGTTCCCCCATCCTCATGGCCCATACCCATAGCCAAGACTTGGAAGCTCGCTTCAACACCTTACAATATGGTCTCATTGAAACCCAACAAGAAGTGAAACAACTCAGTGCCAATGTTGCAGCCATCAATACAACCATGTAGTCCTCAATGGAGGAAATAAAACAAGACCTCACCACCCAGCTTGAATCAGTCTTTTTCGCACTCTACACCAAACTGCATATCCCTACAGATAACCCTTCCTCTTCCTCACCTCCACAT
>SNQJ01S0157012.1:0-22213 GCA_010110895.2 Picea sitchensis
AGATGGAGGATGGGGGAGTGTAGCTCTAGTTGTGGTTAGGGAGTCAATGGGAGAAGAGTGTAAGGATGGTGATGTAATGGTAGAAAAGGCCAATGATGTTCTAGAACTCCTGGTGAGTTCATCCACCGATGTAAAGAGTCCTTCTCTATTCTAGAAGGATTCGTCAGCAACACTCATAAGTTCTCTGACTTCTGCCTACATCTAAAGGAAAGCTCGTGAAGAGGTGGAGTTAAATATGAAAAAAATCAAGAGCAATATTGGTTCTTCTGAAACATGGTCAGAATTGTGTCTTCTGGTCAAGTCTGGAAGTTAGGTAGAGGATAGATCAGAAAGTAAGTGGACTTTCATAGGTAAGTGGGCCCGTGTCAATGGTCAAGGAAGAAGTTATGGAAAATGGTCGAGAGACTCCAGGCGATATATCAGAGATGTTGGTCTCCACAATTACTTGCTCTATGCTCAGTGTTCGGGTCAGTGCTCCCATGTGAAACAACCACCTTACTAATTTTCAGTGACTGTAAATAATTATATCCTCCCATAGTTTCAAATACTTGTATATAGGTAATTGCATTGGCATGGGATTAATATGTTTACTTTAGGTAATTGCATTGGCATGGGATTAATAAGATTCCGATGCTAGGTTTGTTAATATGTAGGCCAGGTTAGCAGAGAGTTGTGGTATGTGGGGGAGTTTCAAGGTAAGGGATTCAGAAAAAACTGTAGATGGAGGATGGGGGAGTGTAGCTCTAGTTGTGGTTAGGGAGTCAATGGGAGCAGAGTGTAAGGATGGTGATGTAATGGTAGAAAAGGCCAATGATGTTCTAGAACTCCTGGTGAGTTCATCCATCGATGTAAAGATTCCTTCGCTATTCCAGAAGGATTCGTCAGCAACACTCATAAGTACTTATGCCTCCATCTGGAGGAAAGCTCGTGAAGAGGTGGAGTTAAATATGAAAAAAATCAAGAGCAATATTGGTTCTTGTGAAACATGGTCAAAGTTGTGTCTTCTGGTCAGGTCTGGAAGTTAGGTAGAGGATAGATCAGTTAGTAAGTGGACTTTCATAGGTAAGTGGGCCCATGTCAATGGTCAAGGAGGAAGTTATGGAAAATGGTCAGGAGACTCCAGGCGATATATCAAAGCTGTTGGTCTCCACAATTATTTTCTCTGTGCTCAGTGTTCGGGTTAGTGCTCCCATGTGAAACAACCACCTTACTAATTGTTAGTGACTATAAATAATTATATCCTCCCAAAGTTTCAACTACTTGTATATAGGTAATTGCATTGGCATGGGATTAATATGTTTACTTTAGGTAATTGCATTGGCATGGGATTAATAAGATTCCGATGCTGGGTTTGGTAATCTGTAGGCCAGGTTAGCAGAGAGTTGTGGTATGTGGGGGAGTTTCAAGGCAAGAGATTAAAAACAAATTGTAGATGGAGGATGGGGGAGTGTAGCTCTAGTTGTGGTTAGGGAGTCAATGGGAGCAGAGTGTAAGGATGGTGATGTAATGGTAGAAAAGGCCAATGATGTTATAAAACTCACGGTGAGTTCATCCACTGATGTAAAGAGTCCTTCGTTGTTCTAGAAGGATTCGTTAGCAACACTCATAAGTGCTCTGACTTCTGCCTCCATCTGGAGGAAAGCTCATGAAGAGGTGGAGTTAAATATGAAAAAAATCAAGAGCAATATTGGTTCTTGTGAAACATGGTTAGAGTTGTGTCTTCTGGTTAGGTTTGGAAGTTAGGTAGAGGATAGATCAGATTGTAAGTGGACTTTCATAGGTAAGTGGGCCCATGTCAATGGTCAAGGAGGAAGTTATGGAAAATGGTTAGGAAACTCCAGGCGATATATCAGAGCTGTTGGTCTCCATAGTTACTTGCTCTGTGCTCAGTGTTCAGGTCAGTGCTCCCATGTGAAACAACCACCTTACTAATTGTCAGTGACTGTAAATAATTATATCCTCCCATAGTTTCAACTACTTGTATATAGGTAATTGCATTGGCATGGGATTAATAAGATTGTGATTCTGGGCTTGGTAATCTGTAGGCTAGGTTAGTAGAGAGCTGTGGTATGTGGGGGAGTTTCAAGGCAAGGGATTCAGAAAAAACTGTAGATGGAGGATGGGGGAGTGTAGCTCTAGTTGTGGTTAGGGAGTCAATGAGAGCAGAGTGTAAGGATGGTGATGTAATGGTAGAAAAGGCCAATGATGTTCTAGAAATCCTGGTGAGTTCATCCACCGATGTAAAGAGTCCTTCACTATTCTAGAAGGATTCGTCAGCAACACTCATAAGTGCTCTGACTTCTGCCTCCATCTGGAGGAAAGCTCGTGAAGAGGTGGAGTTTAATATGAAAAAAATCAAGAGAAATATTTGTTCTTGTGAAACATGGTCAGAGTTGTGTCTTCTGGTCAGGTCTGGAAGTTAGGTAGAGGATAGATCAGACAATCAGTGGACTTTCATAGGTAAGTGGGCCCGTGTCAATGGTCAAGGAGGAAGCTATGGAAAATGGTCGGGAGACTCCAGGCGATATATCATCGCTGTTGGTCTCCACAGTTACTTGCTCTATGCTCAGTGTTCAGGTCAGTGCTCCCATGTGAAACAACCACCTTACTAATTGTCAATGACTGTAAATAATTATATCCTCCCATAGTTTCAACTACTTGTATATAGGTAATTGCATTGGCATGGGATTAATAAGATTACTTGTTGTAACTTGTAAATAATTATATCCTCCCATGGTTTCAAGTACGTGTATATAAGTAATTACATTAGCTTGAGATTACTTGATATATGTAACCTAAAATATTTGAGAAATATGCATCCTTAAATCAAGAACCCACAACATATATCATTTCCAAGTGCTAAATGGAACTAAAACCAAATGATATTTGAATGATTGACCTTTCATAACATCCATATATAAATTTAAATGATATGATATTTGAATGATTGACCTTTTATGACATCCATAAATATATTTAAATGGTATATGACCTTTATTGAAGTCAAACAAATATATTGTATTCCAACCTCACCACTATCTCACCAACAACACCAATTTTATATTATATTCTGGCCTCACCATTATCTCACCAACAACACCAATTTTGTCCTTGTGATTAAAATCAACAATCACATGTAAAATTCCTTTCACAGATCAAATCAACATGCAAAAACCTACACTATGTGATTCAAATCAACAATTACATGTAAAACGTTTTTTCACAAATCAATCTACAAAAAACTATGTGATTTAAATCAACAATTGCATGTAATTTTTTTTTTTCACAAATCAATATACAAAAACTATGTGATTCAAATCAACAATTACATGTAAAAAGATTTTTCACATATCAATATGCAAAAGTTGAACCTTTTCGGTAGAGACATAGGGACAATTTCATTGAAATGCTACTTTTTATAAATAATAATTTCTAAATTTAAATAACATGATCACTAGGGAATAAGTATAAATAAAATGCATGAGTAGTGAAATAGAGAGAGTAAAAGGGATAAGTGTCATATGTATTATATAAATAATAAATATAAAGTAAATAGAGAGAGTAAAAGGGACAAGTGTCATATGCATTATATAAATAATAAATATAAAGTAATAAAGGATTGAAAGTATAAGTATATGGCAATGTATAACGACACATAGAGTATTAAGAGATATATGCAATAAGACTAATAATATAGATACTAATAAGTAACATAACATCTCAATGTTATTAGGATTAAGATGCAATACAAATATGAATATGAATGTATATATGAGTAAACTATTTAACATGAAAGAGATATATTAAGAATGTTAAATATACAACTGTTGATTAATTGGGTTGGTTTTCATTGATGTCAACCTTTGAAGAAAGTTTGGTAGTGAATTTTGGTAGTATAAAGGTTTGAGTAATGGAACCAAGTTTGTTTGATGGATAATGGTACGAGTTTTGATATATTTGCAGGTAAGACTATTCTATATGGATAGTACATGTCATGCCATTTCTGGTGGTATGTGGAACGTCACATAACTCCTCACGGTTAGAGAGTTATGGCCATGTGAAGTTAGAGAACCCTCATGACTCATCCAAAAGCCCCAAAAGGTCAAAGTAGTCAAAATGGTTGCAAAGAAGGAATTATTTCAATAATAAAGTGAAGTGATGAGTGTACTATAATTCAAAGTGGATACAAAAACAATTATTTAAATAATAAAGTTAATGGATAAATTACTAAGTGGACAAGTGGTTAGAAGTGGGTTAGCCCTAAAATAAGGAAAGTGGTTTAAGATGGTTAGAAGGTAACCTCTTGAGGAAGCTACATAAAAGTACAAATAAGAGGTAAGGGTCTCTCATTTAATTACACTTGAACATATTTAATATCTACAAGTGACTGAGGTAACCAAAGGATACCTAAAACAAATTTTAGAGGGAAGGTGAAGTAAAGAAGGCCGGAATTTAAGGGAGGATAAATTCTTTTGATGATGTTTTCTAGGGTATGTTATTTACAGGTCATCTCACCATTTTCACAATATTTTTTTTATAGAATGATTCAGACCATGAAATATGGAGGCCATTGAGGAAACATATCCAAGTAGCTTTGATAAAAATTTCATCTTGTGGGTCGTTTTATTTTTGGAGTTACACTCCGTGGAAAATAGGGTTTGTGGCTAGTCCTGAAACTAGCCTAAAACATTTGTTTCGGGTAAAAAATTCATAACTTCTTCATAACAGATCCAAATTCAGTAAGACCAAATGTATTGGTTATAATACAATCTGTAGTATTTTTTGTACCATTTTCATATCCATACAACAAATATTATGTGCAAAGCACACTCTACAAGTTCGCTCTCTAGAATAAGAAAAAATTCAACAAGGTATGTCATTTTTGCTATAACTCCTTTTATGAGAGGTTCCAAGAAGTGAAACTTGGAGGAATTGCATAAAAGACACTAAAGAACATTTTGTACTATTTTCAGATCTTTATTCATTACAGGTACATAGTTATGATTATTTCAAGTTAGGGTTGTTGACTAATCCAAAATTAGTCATGTGAGACTAAAGTAAAGTTTAATGAAAATGCTAGTCTCTTGTTGTTAAAGTTAAGGAAGGTTTGCAGGTATGTGATCATAATCACCAGGTCTATTGCAAAGTTACAAATCAAATTTGGGTGATGAAATTGATGAGGGCTTCTAGTTGAGGTACATGTTGGGTAGATGGTTGAGACAAGTAGTTGATGAGTTGGCACATACATGAGGTGTATAGTTGATGATGTTGGTACATCTTGATAAGTCATAGGTTATGTGTATTTGATGCATGATTGGTACATATTTAGTGCATGGTTTATGCACTCGTTGATGGTACAGGTTGAGGTACAGATTGGTGCATGGTTGATGCACTTGTTTATGGTACAGGTTGATTATAGGTTGTTTGGTACATGTTGTTACAAATTGTTTGGTGCAGGTTGATTGGTACAGGTTTACAACAGTATATCTCATAGTGATAGTGTGACAATGGTTTTATCATTCTACTTCTACGACATGGCGGTTGGACAGGGCAATGACAAGTGGTTGTAGCCACCTTCCGATTGTAGATGAAGAACATAAGGGGTTGTAGCCTCCTTCTGGTTGTAGCCAAAGAATTGGGGAGTTGGAGCTTCCCTCAGGTTGTAGCCTGAGAAACTAGGGGGTTGGAGCCTCCTTCTAGTTGCAGCTAGAAAAAAAGGTAATTTGTTTCTTCCAATGAATGTAAATCTTAAAGACATATAAGAAAAAACATTCTGTGGTTTTCTCTGCTTTTGGTTTCCTCGTAAAAACATTGGTGTACTGTGTATGTGTATGATTTATCATTTGTTCATTGTTTATTTACTCTGCAACTATTGGATGATAATAATGCATTGATATAACACTTACATTTTATGGTTAAAAATAATTAAATTTCTCTATTACTGATTCACCCCCCTCTTAGTAATCCAACAATTGGTATCAGAGCAGGTTCCTTCAGAAATCAGTTTAACCAATGAAAGGTAGATCATGGAGAGCAACAACATGTATAAAAATGGAATACCACAGTTTGATGGACAAAAGTATGCATTCTGGAGAAGAAGGATGAAAACATATATACAGGCACAAAGATTTGAAATTTGACAATCAATAGTAGATGGATACAAAGAACCAACAATTCCACCAACAAGTGAAAAATCAATGAAACTCAGTCAAAATAATTCCAAAGCCACAAATGCAGTTCTGAATGGTCTTGGTGAATCGGTATATACCGAAGTTGTACATTGTAAATCCACTAAATATATTTGGGAAAAATTTCAAAATATTTATGAAGGAGATTCAAAAGTCAAAGCAACAAAACTTCAAACTTACAGAGGTCAATTCAAAAAACTAAAGATGAAGGAAGATGAGAATATTGCAGCTTACTTCTTACGAGTCGATGAAACAGTGAATGCAATCATAGGATTGGGAGAAGAAATTGAAGAATATGTAATTTTTCAAAAGGTACTAAGATCTCTTCCTATGAGATTTGATTATAAGATATCAACAGTAGAAGAAATATCAAATCTAGACTCAATAAGCATGGATGAACTACATGGAATCTTCACATCATATGAAATGAGAACTGAACAAGAAAATCCAGATGCAAAAGAAGCATATTTCAAAGCATCCGAAAATTCAAAGAAAAAGGGAAAGAAAAAGGAACATAGCAACAATAGTGACTTCCCAGAAGATGATGAAGAAGAAGTGGACAACTTTGTTCGAAGATTGAACAAGGGAACCAATGGAAGATATAAATGTAAGCTTCCATTGATTTGTTTTAATTGTGATGGTATTGGTCATTTTTCTAACAAATGTCCTCATAAGAAAAATAAGAAGAATGATGAATATTACTCAAATAACAAACAAACAAAGGAAAAAGAACAAAGAGGAAGAAGATGAATATGAAGTCAGTGATAGTGAGACATAAAGAGTTATATTCATGGCAATAGAAGACTCTGATAAAGAAGACACTAAAGAAGAATATGAAGAGGTAGAAGTTGACTAACAAGAAGAATTGTTGAGTGCCATAGAATTTATAAGAAGATAAAAGAAGAAAAACAAGAAGCTACAAGTAGAACTAGACAAGAAATTAGACACTCAGAAACTAGAACAATTGATCATGAAATTGATGGTTCAAATAGAAGAAGATAAAAGAATTAAAGAAGCACTCAAAGAACAACTAGAAGAAAGAGACAAGATCATTGGAAATTTGGAAGCAGAGATTATCACATTGAGAAAGGATCTTCAGGAAAATTGATTGAGACAATTGCAAGAACTTCAAGCAACATATATGTATTAAGTGAAATTGGAAATGAAAAGTGTTGTCTAGGAAAGGAAGATGAAAGTTGGCTATGGAACAGAAGAATGAGTCACATACACTTTGATAACCTTGTCAAAGTCAACAAAAATGAAGTAGTTAGAGAAATTCCCTAGATCATGAAACCAACCAACACTTTATGAAAACATTGTCAACAAGGAAAGCAAACAAAGACCAGGTTCAAATCAAAGGAATATTCAACGACAAGACCACTAGAAATTGTCTACAAGGAGATGGTTGAAAATGAAATGGATTCAAAAATCAAATGTTTGAGATATGATAATGGAGGAGAGTTCACTTCAAAGGAATTTATGGACTACTGCAACAGGCATGGAATAAAAATGAAATTCCTCGTTGCTAGGACACCTCAATAGAATGGAGTTGTTGAAAGAAAGAACACGACAATACAGGAAATGGCTCGAACAATGCTAATGGATTCCAAATTGAAAGATATTTTTTGGACACATGTAGTGCATACAAAAATTCACATTCAAACAGAGTAATGCTCATAAACAACAATGACAAAAATCCCTACGAGCTATGGAAAGGAAGACCAACAAATGTGAAGCACTTCAGAGCATGTGGAAGCAAATCCTACATCAAAAGAGAAGATGGAAGAATGAGAAAGTTTGACTCTCGTGTGTAAAAATGAGTACTTTTTGGTTACTTAAGTACAAGGAAAGCATACAAGTGTTACAATCTGAGGTTGAACAAAGTTGTGGAAAGCATCAATGTAACAATTGATTAAACAGGTGGATGATAATTGAAGGAAGATGAAAATGAATCAATGGAACATATTTATGAACAAGAATCAAAAGATGAAGAAGAAGTAGAAGGGGAATATGAAGAGAATCAGACAGAAGTAGAAGAGAAAGTTCAGAAAGTGCCTCCAAAGTCACCTAGCAAACGAGTACAGAAGAATCATCCTTCAGATCAGATTATCAAAAACAAGGATGCAAGAGTTGAGACTAGAAGAAGAATCCATTCACCAGAACAAACGCACCTAGCACTCTTATCTATGATTGAACCAAAAAGTTTTGAAGAGGCCAGCAAGGATGAATTCTAGAATAAGGCCATGGATGAAGAATTGGATCAAATAGAGAAGAATGAAACTTGGGAATTGGTTCCAAGACCAAAGAATAAGAATGTGATTGGTACAAAGTGGGTTTTCAGAAACAAATTGAATGAATATGGAAAGGTTACAAGGAACAAAGATAGATTAGTATGTAAAGGATACGCACAAGTTGAAGGAATAAAATTTGAAAAGACATTTGCCCCAATTGCCAGAATGGAACCAATCCGATTGATTTTAGCTTATGCATGCTCCAAGAATATTAAAGTGTATTAGGTGGACATGAAATCATCTTTTATGAATGGGGAACTTGAAGAAGAAGTCTACATAGAACAATCATAAGGATTTCAGTTGTTAGAGAAAGCAAATTATGTGTGTAAATTGAAGAAGGCCTTGTATGGTATAAAACATGCTCCTAGAGCATGGTACTCTAGACTGGATAAATATCTACAATAGGAAGGTTTCAGAAAAAGAAGTGCATACATCAACCTCTACATCAAGGTAACTCAAGATAGTATTTTATTAATTGAAGTTTATGTTGATGATATTATTTTTGGAAGTAATGATGAAAGGTTAAGCCAACGATTTGCAAAGGATATGCAAAATGAATTTGAAATGTCATTACTTAGAGAACTATCCTTCTTTATAGGTCTTCATATATGTCAAAGCAACCGAGGAATTTTTATTTCTCAAACTAAGTATATCATAGAAATTCTAAAGAAGTTTGGAATGGAGGATTGTAAACCAATTACCACTTCTGTGAAAACCAGTTGCAAGTTGAGAAAAGATGATGATTCAATGTCTACAGACCAAAGACAATATAGGTCAATGATTGGTATCTTACTATATGTGACAACATTCAGACCAGATGTAATGCAGGTAGTTGGACAGGTGGCACGATTTCAAGCAGCACCAAAGGAATCACATGTCTTAAAAGTGAAAAATATTTTTAGATATCTCAAAGGAACAAAAGAGTTTGGATTATGGTATCCAAAAGGAAAGGATCTATCACTTATTTCCTACATAGATGCAGATTGAGAAGGTTGCATTGATGACCGACAAAGCACCAGTGGAGCAACGTTCTACTTGGATGAGTGTTTAGTATCTTGGATAATCAAGAAACAATCATCAATATCTTTATCTACAACCAAAGTAGAGTATATTGCAGCAACAACATGTTGTACACAGGTTCTATGGATGAAACAAACTCTGACAGATATACAGTTTGAGTATGACGATCCCATTCCAATCTATTGTGATAATACAAGAACCATCAACATCTCAAATAACTCGGTGATGCACTCCAAGACAAAGCACATTCCAATAAAGTATCACTTTTTACGGGAACAAGTTGCAGAGAAGAACATCAGAGTTGAATATGTGGGCACAAAAGAACAAGTGTAATAAATCTTTACAAAACCGATTCCATGGGAAGCCTTTGAGTATCTTCGCCAGAGACTCAGAGTAATTTCTACTCCAAAATGAATGCTTTTGAATGCTCATATTATATGTCTTATATGTACATAAGTAAAAACCATAAAGACGAAAATTTAGGTTGGGAGATTAGTTTCAGGAAGAATTCAGGCAGGGGGAGTATCCCCAAGGACAGTTCAGTTAGGGAGAGAATCCCCAAATGGAAATATACCTTTTCCATTGATGACAAAGGGGGAGAGATTTATCAGATGAAGAGAACAAATGCATGGTTCCAGGGGGAGCATGAGTGATATGACTTTAGTATTGCATCAAAGTGTTTCCATCAATGCCAAAGGGGGATATTGTTGATTAATTGGGTTTGTTTTCATTGATTTCAACCCTTGAAGAAAGTTCAGTAGTGAATTCTGGTAGCACAAAGGTTTGGGTAATGGACCCAAGTTTGTTTGATGGATAATGGTATGAGTTTTGATATATTTGCAGGTAATACTATTCTATATGGATAGTACATGTCATGCCATTTCCGGTGGTATGTGGAACGTCACATAACTCCTCACAGTTAAAGAGTTATGGCCATGTGAAGTTGGAGAACCCTCACAAGTCATCCAAAAGCCTCAAAAGGTCAAAGTAGTCAAAGTGGTTGCAAAGAAGAAATTATTTAAATAATAAAGTAAAGTGATGAGTGTACTATAAGTCAAAGTGGATACAAAAGAAAATATTTAAATAATAAAGTTAATGGAGAAAATACTAAGTGGACAAGTGGTTAGAAGTGGGTTAGCCCTAAAAAAGGAAGGTGGTTTAAGATGGTTAGAAGGTAACCCCTTGAGGAAACTACATAAAAGTGTAAATAAGAGGCAAGGGTCTCTCATTTAATTACAATTGAGGATATTGAATATCTACAAGTTACCAAGGTAACCAAAGGATATCTAAGGGTAATTTCAAAGGGAAGTTGAAGTAAAGAAGGCCGAAATTCAAGGGAGGATAAATTCTTTTGATGATGTTTTCTAAGGTATGTTATTTACAGGTCATCTCACCATTTTCTCAATTATTTTTTTTATAAAATGATTCAGACTGCAAAATATGGAGGCCGTTGAGAAAACATATCCAAGTAGTTGTGATAAAAATTTCAGCTTGTGGGTCGTTGTATTTTTGGAGTTACACTCTGTGGTAAATAGGGTTTGTGGCTAGTCCTAAAAATAGTCTAAAATAAGTGTTTTGGGTAAAAATGTCATAACTGCTTTATAACAGATCCAAATTTAGTAATACCAAATATATTGATTAGAGTACATTCTGTAGTATTATGTGTACCATTTTCATATCCATACAAAAAATATTTCATGCAGGGAATTCTCTCCAAGTTCGCTCTCTAAAATAAGCTAGAATTCAACAAGATATGCCATTTTTTCTATAACTCCTTTTCTGACAGGTTCCAAGTAGTGCAACGTGGAGGAATTGCATAAAAGACACTGAAGAACAATGTGTAGTATTTTCATATCTTTATTCATTACAGGTAAATAATTATGATTATTTCAAGTTAGGGTTGTGTGTAATCCAAAATTAGTCATGTGAGACTAAAATAAAGTTTGATGAAAATGCTATTGTCTTGTTGTTAAAGTTAAGGAATATTTGCAGGTATGTGATCATATACACCAAGTCTATTACAGAGTTACAAATCAGATTTGGATGATGAAATTGATGAGGGCTTTTGGTTGAGGTACATGTTAGGTACATGGTTGAGACAAGTAGTTGATGAGTTGGCACATACATGAGGTGTATATTTGATGATGTTGGTACATCTTGATGAGTCATACTTTATGTGTATTTGATGCATGATTGGTACATATTTGGTGCATGGTTGATGCACTTGTTGATGGTACAGGTTCAGGTACATGTTGGTGCATGGTTGATGCACTTGTTTATGGTACATGTTGATTACACGTTTTTGGTAGAGGTTGTTACATGTTGATTGGTGCAGGTTGATTGGTACAAGTTTACAGTAGTATATCTCAAAGTGATAGTGTGATAGTGGTTCCATCATTCTACTTCTATGACAGGGTGGTTGGACGGGGAAATGACAGGTGTTTGTAGCCATCTTCCGGTTGTAGTCGGAGAATTTAGGGGGTTGTAGCCTCCTTCTAGTTGTAGCCAGAGAATTGGGGAGTTGGAGCTTCCCTTAGGTTGTAGGTTGAGAAACTAGGGGGTTAGAGCCTCCTTCCAATTACATTTGGAAAACAAAGGAATTTGGTGCTTCCAATGAATGTAATTCTTAAATACATATAAGAAAAAACATTATGTGGTTTTCTCCCGCTTTGGGTTTCCACATAAAAACATTGGTGTATTGTGTATGTGTATGATAGCTCATTTGTTCACTGTTTATTTACTCTGCAACTATTGGATGATAATGATACATTGAGATAACACTTGCATTTTATGGTTAAAAAAGATTAAATTGCTCTATTACTAATTCACCCTCTTCTCAGTAATCCAACAATAACATGGATAGTTATATGAACATAGGTAATATGTATTAGTCAATATAATATATGATATGATGACATATAGATGTAATAAAGTATGAAATGGTGGGATAGGTAATAAGTGAATAAGGATATGATATGTGTAAAGAATAAGGTAAGAATAAAATAATAATATAAAGTGCATTGAGAAATAGTATTGTGATAAGTAAATATATGTAACATGTATAAACTAGCAAAACCACTTGATAAAAGTGGTTGATATACCTTGTTAGGTGTCATTTTTTTTTACCTTTGTGACCTTTATAAACTAATGGCATACTTAATATTTTTGTTGAGCCAACAACCTATGTGATGTGATTCAACCTATGTGATGTGATTCGAGTAACTTTGCTTTCAATTGCATATATAAAATGGGTTGCATGCATAGTCCTTGCATGTTATATATAAAAATAAAATCTACAAGCTGATGTAATATTTAATTGTAACCTAAGTTTGTTTTTTTGTGTGTTCCACTCGTAACATAATATAACGTAATATCTCGTAACATAATTTATTTTTTCAAAATTTAATATCATATATACATCACCAAATACTATATACGATGTTAAATATAGTGATACAATAAGATATGACATCCAATAGTATGGTATATGCACGTTTGAGTGATTATTTCTCACATAACTTGAAGATATTCATCAATCTTGCATCCAATAATATATACATTGTTGAACGACAGATTAGATAATATAATATATATACACTGGTGAAAGCAAAAGTACTCAGAAAAATTAAAGATCTACATCAATCCTTGCTTATTCACGCGCATATCATCGTGTCCACTGTAATAATATCATAAAAAATTTAGATCATAAAAAATTTCCATTAAATCATAAAAAATTTCCATTAAATCTTTTCTTCACATGAAATTGATTCAATAAACCAGAAGAATGGAGATGCCTTATTACATTATACACTACATGAATACTTAGACATATGTGAAACCGATTCAAGAAATCAAAATATTAGAGATCCTGAAAGGATGCTTAGATATTAAAATATATAAAATTCATTAATCTAAAACAAGTTTTATATTAAAACATGAGACATAGAGATTCTTTCGAACACGATAATTAGACCAATCTTATCTCATCGTCCACGTGCACCAACAATAATCCACCTGTACTCTCAGCTGCAGGTGTTATTTTTTTTATGGTCTAATCTATATTTCTTATTAGGAACATCCATACCCCTTTCCTTCACCGAAGGCTAGGTCTTCTTTACCTACATGTTCGAATAGAACATCGCCTTCTATACCTAAGAGACATGTTAGGTTAATGAACTCAAATGTTATCACAACCCCGTTTACGTATATGAGACGTTACATGTTGGGTTATATGAACTCAAACGTTCCCATACACCCGTCTATATATTAAATGTTACTTGGTAAAGAACCTAAGCCAAGTAAAAACTTAAACCTTATATGTTACCACACATCCGTCTTCATATTAAACATTACCTAGTAAAAAAACATAAGCCAAGTAAAAACTTAAATGTGGTAAAAAACCTAAGCCAATTGTAACCTTTTTAATACCAACATTTGTCATTATTATATGCTAATCATGTTAATCACCATTTTTAATGACAAACTTAAATATTTTGTCATGCAAGCAAGTTAATACTTCAAATCACAATCTTTTATTTATTGTGATGACTAAAAATATTCCAATCATATGAAATCATATCCATTAAAATCCGATTTATGATTAAAATCTCATTAGTTCTAGCCATTATTAATAGGTGTAAGCCTACAACATAATTATATATAATTATAGATGAATATATAATAATGCGATAAAAATAAATAAAAACATAACAAAATTATGGAAATGGAGAAATATATTACATATATAAAGAGAATCAAAGTAATTTATAACAAATTATTGAATATGTTTATATTAATATGAAGTCTACATGTAATTGTTAAAATAAGCAGGTAATAATAAAGAAACTAAAGTAAAGGTGGAAATGTAACTATACAAAAGTATGGTAAATAAACAATGAAGTATGGAACTATATGATGCATCAAAGTGAGAGATAGTGAAGGATTATTATAGTAAAGGGTAGTGGGGAAAATAATATGAGATGTAGCAAAGAAAATAAGTATAAGGTGAGTAGGAAAAATTTAGTAAAGTACAGAAAGGATGAGGCAGATATAAGAATGACAAGATAGTTAATATGTGATCATGATGGAATATTAAGGGAGGAAGATGAAGGATAGATAAATAAATAGTAGTATAGATAAGTAAGTAGCATTGTATGCAATTTGAGTTGTCGTAGACTATTCCAAGAAGAGAGTGATGTATAATATGTGGAGCAAACAAAAAAATTATAATAATAAGTGAATGTAAATAAATAAAATTGTATGGAAGAATTAAAATGTATGTTATAAGTAACATTAAAGAGTAAGATGCACAATAAAATGAGATTAACTTAGGTTAAAGGTGATGAATATAATATAAATAGTAATAATGCATGGGTTTGTAATGAGTAAGGGCGTTTGTTAGCCTATGACTTACCTTAACCAATCACTAAGTCTAAATTGTCACCTATATTTGTATTATTCATTTAGGATATTAGTAATACATCCTCAAGTGATGACTAATGAGTTAGTTAAGATTGCCTAACCTAGTCATCATGCATGATTTTAGGATATAGAGAAAATCTCTCTATGAGGTGGCATCATCCATTGTACTATAAATATGCACCAATGGTGTGAATACAATTAGAGTTGGCTAGTGATCATTTTCCGTCATCTTGTTGTTATTATGCATATTTTATCATTGGTATCAGAGCCATGGTGAAAATTGTGAAGGAAGAGAAACGATACTGAGTGTAGTTTCATTTTGAGAATCGTATCGTGGACTATATCGAGGACCGTATTGAGGATCACATCACAGACTGTATCAAGGACTATATCAAGGACTGTATCATGGAATGTATTGAGGACTGTAATGCAGACCATATCGTATTAATATAGTCTGACAAACATTGGGTTTGCAGATGAGAATAGACCCCTGATCTTGCGATTGATCTGGTGGACAGAAAATGGAGGAATGATGTAGGAAATTTTCCCAAGTTAAATACAACGATCCGGTACCTACAATGAATAGTTCAAGAGATAAGTTTTCATGTCATGTTGTTTATATGAATGTTCTATGTATTTATAATGGAGGAATCCCGATTTTTGTGTGAATTGGGAATTATGAATGCCTGTATAAATTTGGAATGTCTTTGAGATAGAGGTTCTTTATTCATAAAAAAAAAAGAACAATACTCTATTCTTTTTTGAGGTTTTTGTTGACCATATCAAAGCATGAATTAGATAATTCATTGAGCATCAAAGGACATATGTACTAGAACAGGGTTGTTGAAATGCATGACAATGATTTAATCTTCCATTGATTGAAGCAATACCATTGATTTGCACCCTATCTATGTTATCTCTCTCTCTATTTGTATCTAGCACAAAATATATCTCAACGCGTGCAATTTTTCCAGTAAATTTTAGAACCAGAAATAATTGATTCTTTTGTAGAACTGGTGGCCACAAAATTATGCTATATCCGTTCATAATAAATCTCACCACAACAACAAAATCGTATATCTACGCCTCTTTGAACATGCAATGATGAAGACAACATAGCCAAGAGATCTGGCTCTGGTAGATTGGCAAATAAATCATCATTTTGTATCAAAGAAGAAATGGATATAGGCAGGCCTGATATGCCCTCATCATGAATATTGAAAATCCTTTCATCATTGAATGGAGGGCTGA
Source organism: Picea sitchensis (assembly GCA_010110895.2). NCBI lineage: Eukaryota > Viridiplantae > Streptophyta > Pinopsida > Pinales > Pinaceae > Picea > Picea sitchensis. The sequence continues at coordinate 16,172 of SNQJ01S0157012.1, forward strand.
CATCTTTTGTTGCAGCTTTTGATGGATCCATAATAGAGGTGAAACAGTTCAGTACCGAGTCTTCCTGACGACTCTTGTGCATATCAACATTTTCATCGATCTTTGAACCAACCACTTCTTGATTTGTACACTCCTCCTCTGACTTGATAGACCTCAATTGTCTAATGGAGCATGCAAGGGAGCTTGTCTGAGTAGGCCAAGGATGATTATGATCTGATGTGTAAGTCATGATCAACATACTCGGGTCTGTCCGATCACGCTCAACCTGCTTCTTTTCTAAACAACCTTTAGAACTACTACACCTGTAGTAACCCCGTGGGTATGAATATCCTTTTATGGGCCTCTAGACATATTTTCACCATGCCCAATGATCCGAGGGGAAATCTTCCTCGTTCAGTTTGTTACTTCCTACAACTATTGGAATACAGACAACCTGTTTCTGCTGTGTTTTCCTTTTGGAACTCGAGCTTGCCTTGGGCGTGAGGGAACTTCTTAATTCTAAGGATCCTTGTGCTACCTTTATGGAAATAACAAGGGCCATTGGGGGACTAGAGAGGGAATTAGGCTCTTCCTTCTTGTATATTTCAACTACCTTTGGGGTTCTTGAAATTTTATATGATGTAGCACCACAAACCAAACCATGATTCATCGATTCGTTTTTTTCTAGAATGATTCATCCCTTCAATTTTTTTAGGATTAGAAAGATTCAAAACTATGAGGAAATCACACACCTTCAACATGATTTTCTTAATAAACAAACCTGGTACATCGCAACTCATTTCCATGATCTACTCAACAATTTTTCCATAAATTGTCTCAACGATTCATTCGACAATTTTCTCAAACAAATTTACTTGAAATGTGGTAATGATTCTGTGGATGTGGATATCTCCATGCTTAGGGCCTAATGGAAGTTATAAATTTGGGTAGCTGGTGTCCATGGTAAAAGTATTAAAACTTTTGAAAAGAATTTTTTAGGTGAGATACTTAAAGGTTTGGAAGTGTTTCCTTTTCACATAAAGATTTACTTTATGTTAATGAAAAATGACTTTCTTCTTTTGTGAAAAAGTGGAGTGATGAGTGGATTTAAGTTAAATATTAAAATATTTATTTTAAGGGAAGACAATTTACTATGGAGAACTTTAGAGAAGTTTTACCTTGGGTTATTTTTGTAATTGAATATTATTTTTGACAAGTACAATTGAGGACCTGCGATAGGACTTGTGAAAGAAAAATTGAAGGAGTTTGAAGTCTTGTCTTAAAATCAATGACAGTCTTGTATTTGTTGTAAAATTGAAATGGGGTTATTGAAGCTTAATTGCCAAAATTTGTAAAAAGGAGATAATAAATTTATTTTTATAAGTTGAATTGGGACGTGAAGACCATTGAAGGCTTCTATTTGTACTGTGATCATAAGAATGATACTGTAATAAAATTGAAGTCTTTTTTTCTGTGTCCTAGATCCGCTCGAAATTGAATAAGGGAATCTTAGGTACACCTTGCGTAGTGTGTTGTGGTGAAATTTTCATGGAGGCTTATATTGTTTACTGTCTAGTTTTGACATAAACAAACTTACAATTTTAGAATTTAACAAAACACACACAATCTCAAGTACAATGTTATTCAAGCGTAATCAATAACATGTGATCAAGCATCTGCATTGCACATTCAAGCATAATTCATGTTATTAAGCAGTGTTCAATCACATCAACAATGAACAAAACAAGCTCATAATCAAAGGACAACTGGACTCAAATGCATTGACAACACATTCAAATTTGAAGAGTAATTCAACTTCAAAATCAAGATTTATGTAATTTAAAAATAGTCCTTTTGTAAGTTTACTTTTATCTTTCAAAACAAGTTGAATTTCTTTGTAATTAGGTGGATTCTTGGTTGATCCCAACACCCAAGAGTCTATTGTCATTTTGAGTCCAAATTGACAAGGTTGAATAGTTTAAATCAAATCATTGTAATCAAGTTTTTAGGTGCATTTTCGGTAGTAACTGACATCCTCAACTTCCTGGAAGAAAGTTCAAGTGAGAAACTTCAAGTGAGCATGAAAGTATAAGAAAGTGTGAGCAAGAAAGCGAGTGTGAAAAAAAATTCGAGCGAGCATGAAGTTCAAGTGAGCGTGAAGTTCAAGCGAGCGATTCAAGTGAGCGAGTTGCAAATAAGCCTTCTTTTGTTGAGTCAAATTGTAATTAGGATCTACTTGCACAAGGAGACCTCATTTAGTGTTTTTTGAAATGGATCAAAATCTAGAATTATTAGAGTTACTGAACACTCTAATAAACACCACTAAAGACAACACAGTGATATTGAACAAAGAAACTCTTCAATCAATGCTAACTTGTTTGCAAGTGACACAAGATAAAGTTAGACTTCTTCAATCTCTATCCCAACTATTGAATGATGAAATCAGGGATCTCAAAAATCAACAGCCAGTGAAGTGTTCTGAACTAGTTTTTGTTCAACACAACCCTCTCTATGATGATGATGATGATGTTTTTTATCAATAGTCAGTGAAGGAGCAACTCAGTAAGACAAACCCATATGTAGACAAAGACGAAGATATTCATGAACCTACATTTCAAGAGTTTTCTTTTGAGTTTAGTGAAGAAAACCTTTCAATGTTGCAGCAACATACAATAAATCCACTTCCACAGATTTTAAAGCAACAGGTTTAGAATACTCTTTCCAAGCCCATCATCAAACATTGGAAAGAAATCATATACAACAAGAATAGAATAGGACTTGGATATGGAAAGGAAGTTTCCTTTCATATCCCTGATTATGCCAGACCAATCAAGTTCCAAAGTGTTGGATTCCTTCAAGAAGATTCACTTTCACTTGTTCAAGTTCAACATCATAATGTGACATGCCAACATTGTAATCGAGTTGGTCACAAGAAGAATCAGTGTTTTGATCTCCATCCTTTCCATCATTGTGGAAAGAATAACCATTCTTTAGACAGATGTTCAATGCTGAACAAACCTGCAAGATTGAAGATTCACTATGAGTGGATTGATCCTTGGCAGTGGTCATCAACAACCAAGCTATTATATAAGTCTTACTGAAGAATTGAATCTCGAGTAAAGACCAATCTTGTAGCACATAATTTTTTTTTACCTCACATAAATGGTCCCCTTATGGCATAGCTTTCGAGCATGGACCTCACAGGATGAGATAACATGTGGTTTTTTTTCTGCATGCCCACTTTGTGTTGTACTCAAATTGAACAAGTATGGTACTCTCTTGAGCATAGAAGGAGGGAGTACAATGATGAAACTCTCATGCACCTTAAGGGGGGGAGTTCAAAACTCTAGTGATGATGGTTCATGAAACCTCTTGTGGTCTCTCCTTTCAGCTGACAAAGGGGGGAATTGATGATGGAATTTGTTGCCAAACTGAAATTTTCGACAAAAAATATGACAGATGGGCATGAAGTTTTCCAAATGGGAAATTGCAGTCTGTAGATGACAGACTTTAGTAGAACTATGGTTCAATAAGTTTAAGTTGAATCATACATAATTGGGATGTTGATTTTGATTTTGAGAGAAATGATGTGGACATTTGGTTCACATAGATGGTCATTCAACCTAGTAGAGGACAAGAGGATCCTTTTTCATTGCAGCTTAGAATTTGATTGAGTTGTCAAGCATTTTCAGGGATGTGTTAGACTAGAAGTTGATTCATTTCTCTTAGTTCACTCTCATCATATCGAAGTTTACATTAAGTGAACAAATTGCATGCATCCTAGCCCACATGATTACATAGTGATATTTTCCAAATATGGAAGACTTTGGCAGAATTATGGTTAGATGACTTGCAATTGAATCATACACATGATACATTGAGATGTTGTTGGACACCTAAAAGTGTCAAAATTGGTTAGTGGTCATCCAAAAACCATCAGATACATGGTATCAATTAGTCAATGGTTATCCAAAACCACAGATTCATAGAGCACTTTTAGTGATACACTGATAGTATAGAGATGATAGTACATGTTCACCAATTAGCAGAAGACATTAGATTCTTCTAGCTCAAATACTTGGAAAAATGATCAAGTTGTCAAGTAATCAAGGAATGTTCATATATTGCAGTTGTTCACTTCCACATCTCAACTCTCTTCCAGTTCATTTTAGATGAACCATTCATCATCCATATTGGCAGTTTTTCAGGCAATTCTTCATTGAGGCTTAGCTAAGGAGTTTCAATATGAAGACTTGGAATTGATACCAGTTTATGCTTTATTGATGGTATTATTGATTGGACTTGTGATTGAGAAGGCGATTGTTATCCTATGTCTTAGCTTAACCAATCACTAAGTCTAAATTGTCACCTATATTTGTATTATTGATTTAGGATATTAGTAATATATCCTCAAGTGATGACTAATGCGTTAGTTAATATTGCCTAGCCTAGTCATCATGCATGATTTTAGGATCTAGAGAAAATCTCTCTATGAGGTGGCATCACCTATTGTACTATAAATATGTACCATTGGTGTGAATACAATTAGAGTTGGCTAGTGAGCCTTTTCCGTCATCTTGTTGTTATTATGCATATTTTATCAGTGTTGAGTCAAGAGTGGCTAATTAGAGAAAATATGTGAAGGAAATAACACAACTAATTGGGATATATAATGATGTTTAAAATAGGATATAATGGTGGATAAAAGGTATAGGAGGGAAGTTGAATATCGAGTTATAATGGAGTTCAAGGTGGGTCGGAAATGCATGAACTATAAATATGATTTAGTATATGGAAGTAAAAAAATGGTAATAGTTGACTAACAATAGTGAAGTGTGATATGTAATAGTAATTTAAATGTATTACATAAAAGAAAGAGAGGCTAGTTGGACTAAGCTTTAAAACATAAAAGGTGTTAATGAGATAAGGAGTTTATAAATCATGCACAACAATATGTCAAGTTAAGAATTGATGATGTACTTAAACAAAAGTGGCAACAAATGTAATGGAAGATGAGTATGTGTGAAAGGAATGCTAAATAAGATGATATAATATAAGATATATTAATGACCTATAGAAAATATGTATGGAGTAGTAGTATCATAATGAAAATCTCATGGGATAACATAAGAGGGCCTATGTTGTGAATAAGGAACTTCATAATGGAAATATCGTGATGATATGTTGTGTTACATCATGGTTTCTGATATGGGACATGGATGAATTGTTAATGATTAGTGTAATATTGATCCAACTTATGATCGTTTATGCATTGATTTGTTAAGTCAAATTGAGTTTATTACCGAGGAATGATGGCAGTGGGTGAAAGCGAGTGAAAGCGACTAAAAGAATTACTATCTACCAACACTTTGTGTGAAGATGACAATGTAGTTAAATCCAAAATTTTTCAAGGAGAAATGCATACTCAACATAAAAATTATGATGTTCACTTAAAGGGAACTTCTGTGATGGCGTATGTATTGTATTACTCTATCTAGAGTGATAATCAAGGTTAGTAGTAATTGGTTATAATTATCAAGATATTTTAGGTGGGATTATAATGCATGACTTAGTGAAATTTATTTAAATTTCAATATAAGAATACTTAACAAGGAATACAATAATAAGCTAAGGTTTTAACTAGTAGTCAACCAACAGGATATACTTTAAATATGAGAATCCTACATGGATTTTGGGAATAATAACTTTGTAAGAGAAGCATTTCTTAACATTAAGTAAATCACAAGTGGTAATAAAATTTGAGTTTGGACACAATGAAGGTTTGCTAAAGAGGGGTAGCCAATTAATGTATTAATAACCTCAACATATATCTAAACAAGTGAAGGTTTATTAGGAATAGTATAGCACATGATCAAATACATGGGAGGATGTAGATTGTAACATCCCACTCTGGCGCACTGAGAAAACTTATTCTTTGAGCACACTTGCTCGCAAGTGATCTGGACTTTTATGATGTTAAAACATTTATCCTTGATTATGATGCGTTATGATAGATGACATGATGTTTTACTACTTTGATGTAGACAGGTGCTATTGACTCAG
>SNQJ01S0157015.1:9744-22212 GCA_010110895.2 Picea sitchensis
TATTATTATTATTATTATTTTATTTTTTTCTGAATCTGGCGAATGTTACGTCATATAATGCTTTAGATACCGCCCATTGACAGGGGCATTGAGGACTTCTCCATCTATATTTTCCAGTAGGAAAGAATTTTTTCCTTCCGGAGCCGAGACCCTGAATGGTCCATACTAGAGGTGGTCAAATTTACTATGCTTCGTTGCTTCCTCCTTTCTTGCATCCCATCTTAGCACTAAATCACCTGGAAGGAATTCTCTGTCCTTTGCTTTGCGGTCGAACAATGATTTCATGTCATCTTGGTACTTCTGCATCTTTTCATCAACTTCGACTCTACGCTTTTGAACCTCAATCAGCTAATTTATTCTCCTGGTTACGTGATTGGGTTCTTTGTTTTGATCCTGCCATAACTTCATCACTGGTAGTGCTAGGTTTATAGGTAGAACAACATCTGTCCCATAGACCATTTGAAAAGGTGAAATTCCGATAGACCTTTTAGTGATGATGCGGTTTTCCCATAATGCGTATTTTAAGTGCACATGCCATGGCCTTTTATTTTCATCCAATACTTTCTTGATTATATTTACCAGGTTCTTGTTAGATGACTCGGCCAATCTGTTCCCCTGGGGGTAATATGCTGTGGAATGGCCAAGAACGATGTTATACCTTTGACAGAAGTTGATCATAGCCATAGATTTAAAGGCCCAGGCATTGTCAGTAACTATCTTTCGGGGGCAACCGAATCTTGACAAAATATTGTCTTCCAAGAAATCGATTACCACTGAGTCTGTTTCCCTCTTGGTTGGAATGGATTCCACCCACTTAGTAAAATAATCTGTAGCTGTTAAGATCCACTTATGTTGAGCACTGGAATGGGGATTAATTTCACCTATGAAGTCTAGACCCCATTGCTGAAATGGAGCTTCAGCTTTGACTGGAGCTAGAGGCAGTGTCGAGAGCTTATGTTTACCTGCGAATAGTTGACAAGGGTTGCAGGCACGCACTTTGGCATTGACGTTCAAAAAGAGTTTCAACCAGTAGTACCCAGCCCTCAAGATCTTGTAAGTTGTAGCTCTCCATGCGTGATTCCCCCCACAGAATCCCTCATGAAATTCATCTATAACCCACTGAGTTTCTGATTCAACTAAACAGATTAACACGAAACCGAGTGGATCCTTCCAATATAGCTGACTTTCGGCAATACAATATTTAACTACATGGAGTTTTAAAGTTTTGAATTTATATGGTGATAGTTCATTTGGGCATTTTAGGTTCAGCAAGTAAGACACTATGTCTCTATACTAGCCTGACGATATGAACTTCTCTTCAATCTTGTTTGGGTCTGTTTGCTCATCAAGCTCGTTTAGGCTTGTGTCTCTGTCACCTTCCTACAAGTAATTGATATCAAGGGCTCTGAAATTTGACTCAGCTAGGAGTTTGGCCAGTCCTTTCCCTTTTATCAGTTTGGTCGGTTTAACTTCCAGATCGAATTCTTGGATTTTAGCGAGCCATCGCCCTCTTTTTTGTCACTGTCTGGCTGTACCAATATATCTTTCACAGAACTGGTAGGCACGTACGTGATTATCTTTGAATGTAGCACAGAGGTTCTGAATACCTTTAATTCTTTTACCATTGTGTACACCTGTTTTTCTATTATGTCATACTTCAGTTCTGCATCTCTAAGGCTTTTGCTAAAAAATGCAATCGTTTGTTCGAATCCTTCTTCATTCTTTTGTAGGAGCACTGCAGCAATAGTGTGTTCAGAGGCAAATGAGAAAATAAGAAAATATTTCAGATAGTTTGGACTTGCTAACACAGGTGCCTCACTTATGACTTTATTAATATGTGTGAATGATTCTCTGGCCTCGGTTATCCAATTTACTCTGTTGTCCTTCTTCAACATCCCTGTGAACAATTTTACAATCTCAGTGAAATTGGGGATAAACCTTCATAAAAAAAGTTATTCTTCCTAAGAAAGATTGAATCTCTTTTATATTTCTGGGAATATTTATAGTATCTTTTGCTTCAATCCTCTTAGGATCAATCTTGATTCCATCCCTAGATACAATATGACCTAAAATCTTACCTTCCCACATGGTGAAATGTGATTTCTTTGGGTTTAAAGATAGACCAAACCTGTGGCATTTTTCGAAGGTCTGTTTGAGATGCATCAAGTGTTCTTCATCAGTTTTGGAGAAAACCGTCAAATCGTCGAGGTAAATTACTACAAACTTGTCCCTTTCTCATATGAAAGTGATGTCCATAGCGCGTTGGAAGGTGGCCCCTGCATTCATCAAACCAAAAGGAATTTTTTCATACATGAACGCACCCCATGGTGTGGTGAAAGCAGTTTTTTCCCTGTCTTGTTCATTCATGGGGATTTGATTATAACCAGAGAACCCATCTATCATAGACATTTGGTTTGCTCCAACTACTTTTTCTAACACATGGTCCATTTTGGGCAGCCGATAATTGTCCTTGAGAGATGACTTATTTAAGTTTCAAAAATCCACACACAATCTGATTTACCCAGTCCGAGTATCTCAGAGGTATGATTATTTTCGCGTCTAAAAGTTTCTTAACTTCTTTTTCGATCACAGGTAACAAAATGGGGTTAATCTGCCTAAGCTTTTTCCTAAACGGTTTGACCCCAGGATTCAAAGGTATCTTGTGATCAATTATGGAAGTGTCATATGTTCTTAACTCATCATAAGACCAGGCGAAAACATCCGTATACTATCTGAGTAGGTTTTTATACTTGACTTTTACTTCGGGAGGGAGGAACTTGGATATTTTTACCACCCTAGATTCTTTTTCAGTTCCTATATCACAGTCCTCCACTTCTTCTAATTGGGGCTGTAAAGTGGATTTTACCGATACGTCATTCTGATCAAAAATTCTTTCTAAAGGAATCAATCCTTTCAGAATATGGTTGTTTTTTAGGACCAGCATACGATGATACACAATTTTTTCTTGGAAGGTTTCAGGATCTTCCCCTTCTTGCATGATCCACATTGGGTCATTTTGATTTTCTTGGTCTGCATGAGTTTCGGAGAATTCACCCACTGCTGAAAGAAATTTCTTAATTTGTTTGTCATCCTCAAAGACTTGCCAGTGTCGAATATTGTCTAGTATAGACGGTTTGTATCTGATTTCAATGTGATACTTCAATTTGAAATTTGTGGGAGGAGAGAAGGTTGAAGCTGCTTTTGCCAATGCATCAGCATGTACATTCTCTGTGCGAGGGATAAAGTGGACATTTACTGATGAGGAAAATTTTTCCATGAGATCCCAAGCACAATTTCTATATGTTCTTAATCTGGGATGCTTGGCTAGGTACTGTCGGTTTATTTGTTTGAATATTAACTCTGCATCACCATATACCTCTAAGTTATTTATATTTATCTTCTTGGAAGCCTCTAATCCTAAGACCAACGCTTCATATTCGCATATGTTGTTAGTGTAATCTATATCCCACTGCAGGCGGTAGGAAAAAGGAACAACGAAGTTACCTCCAGGAGCCACTAAAAGAACTCATGCACCTGCCCCTTCAGAAGATGAAGCACCGTCAAAATACATTTTCCAGACACTGGTGTTACACAGATCCTCTGTCACGTAACTTGAATCCTCTCGCTCCGTATCGTTTTCCTCCAGACAATGATCCAAACCATCATCAAAAGACAAGATACAATTTTCCAGATCTTGGTCCGCAATGTAAATAAGGAAATTTTTTGGGTTTTGAGGGTCACTCATTGTATATGCTAATCTCGTTTCTCTGTACAATCGAGTGAACTGACCACCGAATACAGGAATTGTGGCAAACGTCATGTCCAATTGAAGAGAACCCCCCAACTTGGCTCCCCATGACCTAGATAACAACAAGCCATACTTAGGGGGAATATCCGCGATAACCACATCCATCAGGATACTCTTAACTGGGACCTGCGCTAGGGTAACTACCAGATATTTTATCATCCCCATACACTTAACCCTTCTCGAGTCAAAAGAGTACATATCTCCATAAGGTCTAGTGATCTGGAGACCCAACTTGTCCATTATAAGCTTAGGCATAATGTTATGGGAGGCTCCGGAGTCTAACATGCAATTATGTAGCAACTGACCATACACATTCAGAGTGATATAAAAGGGAGCAATGGTGTCTTTGGACCCTTAAAAATGGGGACCAAAGGTGATGTTAGGTTTGTCATATTCCAAGTTTAAAACATCAGACTAGCTTTCTATCTCAGAGACACCCATCGCTTTGGTAATTTTCTTCTGATAAACGAGGTTTTTCGCTAATTCTACCAAAGGGATTGGTATCTTAATTTTATTTATCTCATTTTCAAAATTGAAAGCTCCACTCACCTTGTCTGTTTCTTTGGTTGAGACTTATGAATCCTTCCTTTCCGACTTATTTGTCTGGACTTCTTTATCACTCATGGTCCTGGTTGAAGACGTAACTTTATTTACTGGTTCGGTTCCTTGTGCTTGGGTTTCAACTTTTTCCACTTTGGACTCTTGTGTGCTTACTACTTTAGTTTTGTTGTTGGTAATAAGGTCTCTTCCGTAGGAGGCTCATAAGATTGACCTCTTTGGAGGATTTTCTTGGGTTGAGTAGTTGAGGTGGGCTTACTCTTAGATCTTAAGTTGTACTTTGGTTGAAACTCAGCCATTATCATCTCAGTTTCTGGTTGAGATTCAAAGAGATCAGTGTGATCACCTTCTTCACCCTTATTCGATGGTCATGGCGTGTTTAGAGATTTTTCATAGTCTTCTTGAGTCATATATGGTTGAGTGCAGTCATCACCGAAGTTTGTGACGTCATTATCTGAATCTCCAAAGTCTTGAAAATCATTTGCTCCTATAAAATTTTCATTCTTTAAGGGAGCTTGCATTTTTTGATCTTCATTTTTTATTTGTCTTTGTTGGTTTGGGGGGTTGGGGTTCCTCTTGAAATAATTTTTGGGGAAAGAGTCATCTTTGGCCTGTTCGAGCTCCATTCTTGATATTTTATTTGACAGATCTTTAATCACTCTAGCCATATTGTCCACCCTATCGTCTGTGGATCTATTAGAACCTGAAGGACCTGCTTGTTCTCTAAAGCGTTTGGTCTCTCGGTTTCCAGCTTCTAATTTATCTTTAAGCTTACCTGAAGCCATCATATTAGACTCTATTTCTACCACATCATCCTACATTCGGTTTAGGGTGGCTCTCCTTCTTTCTCGCAAAAGGAGTGCAAAATCTGGCTCGAAAGCTCCGGTGAAATTCACTTTGGCTGCGGGTTGGGACGGTTTAACCTCGATTGGGATTTTATTATACAGTTTGTTGAATCTTTGAATAAATTCCATGACTGTTTCTGAATTCTTTTTTCTCAAAGACCCAAATTCGGTTAAATAATATAGATGGTCTTTTCTCTCACCCCATTGTCTGAGGAAAGCAACTTCCAAAGCGTCATAAGACAAGATAGATGTTGCAGGTAGGCTCCGAAACCAAGTTCAGACCTGGACTTTGAAGGTTTGGACAAGAAGTCTCGAATATACATCCTCATGCTCTATACCTAGGATATCGGTGAATTGATCGAAGAAATTAATATGTTCGGTCGCGGTCAGATCCCCTTCCCTTGTGAACTTCGGTAAATTTTTTATGTAATTTTCAGGAAGGTCATGTAGCGGGATGGGAAATACTAAGGGAGCATATCTGGCTGTAACTTTTGCAAAAACTCTGGGAGGGGGTGCAGGCCCATGGCCTCCAGCTCCTCCTAGAGGAGCTCCTCCCCCTCCTCCTCCGATAAACCCTCCACCTCCTCCTACAAACCCTCCACCTCCTCCTCTGGCAGCTGCCATCGTTATTTGTGGAAAGTTATAAAGGGGGTTTTGAAAAATTAAAAGTGACTCTTTGTTTTCTTCACGAAGAGGAAAATACGAAGAGGAAAGATAAGGAACGCGAGGACTCAGTTCCTCGGATTTGCAAGAAACGAAATCAGGAGAACTGACGGGTGTGGAAACCGAGTGTGTGATACACTCTTCAGAATTTGGTGAGGTCAGGAAATTCAACTGAAGGAAAGATGGTATGTCAAAATCCAACGAACTTTCAAGAGGGCCCTTTCCTTTGTGTACTAAGGGGATTTTCGGATGAATCTCACTCCTAACTTTAGAGCAGTTTGGCGTTGAAACTTTAGTACCAAAGAGAGGACTGAGTGAAGTTGAGGGTTCAGAAGAACTCTTAGTCTTCTGTGGTGTGGTTTTAAGTTTGTAAACTGCAGCGGTTGGCTTAAGAGGTCCTCTCGCCTTTAAAATCTTTTCGGGATCGGTAACAGGTGTAATCTGCTTACCATCTGGGTTTTGTCTAGTATTCCTTCGACCGAATGCTGGTTTATATTCGTGGAGTCGCAAAGTGAAATATTAGAAAGCCTTAAAAGGTGTGTACTCTTTTTTCACTATCAAAGGGTAACACTTTCAACGAAAAACAATTGTCGTTTTCCCAGGGAAAAAGAATTCATAACTTCGGTCCCCGGCAACGGCGCCAGAAAGATGTTGTTCTAGAGTCTATACTTAAGGCTTAGAAGTATAGTGTCTAGGCATATGAAAGTGGGTAAAAGGTGGAGAAGTGAGAAATGTAAACTTTCGGCAAAGGAAACTAGGGAATATTTATACGTTGGTGTTGTCTAGCTTCCAACTGTTCCTGGATAGTTATATCTTGTTCAATGGCTGCCCATCAACGTTCAAGTTTGACCCGGTTAGTAGTTGTTTTAAGAATAGTGTCGAAAAGGTTTAAGGAAATGTGCATTTGATTGGATAATCTGGGTTCGATATTAGGCTATGTTGGTACAGGGAAAGTCATGGGGGAACAATAAAAGTGGGAAAAATTTCAGAGAGAGATTAAGTGTTGTCTCAATTTGGTCGCATAAAAGAGAATTTACGGTTTCAGGAATGAAATAGGGATGCAAATCAAAGGCTCTTTCCTGTAACTGAGTTATATTTTAATAAAAGGTATGAGGTGGGAGAAAAACATTTAGCTGTCTATGATGTAAGGCTCCAATCAAGGGAGAATCTCACGTATAAACAGAAGAGGAAAAAATGTAGAGAAAAAACCCGATGTAGCATAGAATATGTGTAGAATTCTGAAAGTGTAGACTGGTATTACGCCCGCTGATAGCTGGTACAGAGGAAAAATAGTAAACAATTACAGAAAACCAAAATTCATTCGCTATAGTAGTGGTCGTACTAAATTATAACGAAGCACATCAGTTATGAATATGAAATGAAATGAAAATATGAGATACAAGGAAACAAACTCATAACACAGTTGTGACGGAATTGAGAATCTTCAGATTTGCTTTGTATTAACTCTCAAAATGTAAAATACTCTATTACAATTGACACAAAAAGGTCCATCCCCTTTTCCTTTCTTTCAGTGGTATATTTATACAATTCTACAAATAAGATAGAATCTCAATAGTCACAAAATTTCAGTTATGACAAGGAGGAGAGAAATCGCTCCATTTCTTCTTCTCTGTCTTCACTTGGTGCCAGACATCTATCCTCGCACGGGCTCAGTACAGGTGACACACCTTTCAACCAGTTGAGATATTAGCCATGATGGTTCTGCTTGACAGCTGGCTTCAAATAAGTAACATTCTCAAGATAACTGCTGCAGTCTGTCTTCCATCTGTCCATCTATGATGTCGATGGCGCATAATTGTGCGTTGGTTTTAATCATGCATTTATCTAGTTGGACTATGTCCACCATAGTCATCTGAGAAATATGGGCTAAATCTCTTTCTTCTTTTTCCTTCATATCAAGCAAGATCTTTTCCACATTCATTTGCATCAACGTCTCGGCATTACCTCCGCTGTCAATGCCTAGAAGATCGTCGTCTATAGAACTAAAGGCCTCCTCTAAGGAATTGGTTATCTTTTTGGCTTGTTGCTTGCCTTAGGCGATGTTATGCAATCATTCCTTTAATAGAATGTTTCCTCTAGTTTGCTCTAAAATGGTGAACTTGGGAGTACTTGCTGAAACCCTGTTGTTCGTGGCTATCACAGCCTCTTGGAAGGCGACCCGAGCTGCTCTGGCATCCCTTTCTCTGGCAGATAAGTTCTCGAAGACCTGATTGACTAGCAAACAGTTGTCCCGGATCACTTCTACCTTGGCGAGCAAATTTCTCTATGCTGCAGAGACTCTGCTCCAAATCTCGATCACCTGGGATTTAAACATCCCAATGTTTATCATTCTGTTCTCGGTGATCTCCACCCTAGCCTGTAGTTGTTCGATCAAATACCTTTGTTGGCTTGCTTGCATCCGACCATCCCAGACCATGAGTTGTGCTTGCTCAAGCTTAGTTTTGAGCATCTCTATCTCATTTTTATCGGCCAACCTGGCCTGCTCTATTCCTAGGCTTTCTTGATCTTTAGCAGTCTCTGTTGTTGTGGCTAGTCTAGCTTCAAGGGTCCTAATGAGGCGATTTTTTCTTTTAAGTTGGTTTTTTAAGAGCCCGACTGAAAATTGATTCACCAAGGCATATGCTCCTAGTGTCCCTGCTATTTCAGTGGCGAATTGCTCATTCTTTTTGTCCTTTCCCTTAGTTATAACTTTATACTTCTTGGCAGTTGACTCTCCTTCCTGGTAGAATTCCATTTTTACTACTGCCTTTCTCTTCTTATCGAAGAAAAACTCATTCGAAGGGAGTTCTTCCACCCTTATGGGCCTCAATTCTTCATTGAATATCCATCCCGCATCAATATTTCCCTGTGTAGACTACAAGGGGGTAACTGATGTGATAGGTTCCCTGATCTGCTTCGCAGATTTTCCCGGAGTAGCGACCAGACTCTTCTTCTTTGGTGGGTCGAGAGTCTTTATCTCTTCTTCCGGACTCTGCTTCTTCGGCGGGTCTGGAGTCGTTTTCTCTGCTTCTGGACTCTTTGTCTTCTCCCCCTTGTCCTAGTGTTTTCCTTGGTCGAGATTCGCATCCTTAGAACCTTCGGCATCCTTCGGTTTCGTCTCTGAAGTACCTGGACCCTCACCTCGCAACACTGCGGGAAGACATCTACGTCGATGTTCCTGGAACCTCAGAACATTGGCTCTTTCCTCGAGTGCCAAAGTTTGTATACGTGCCAGAATTTCGGCATAGGACCTTGTGCCTCGAAAAATATCATCCGAGGGTGAATTCTCGTGTTCAAATATCTTGAGCCCGCAACTGGCCAAATGATTTCTTACGACCCTCTACTGATCGTGCTTCTTGTATTCGATGGAGACCAAATTTAGGTCTTCCAGGGCTGCAGCCTCAACTTTGGCATGCCCGAAATATAATAAAGAATAAGAATTCAAATGAACAGGAAAAGACGGCCATACCTTCTTCGAGTACCCTTTAAGTTCTTTTCTTACACTGCCAATTACCATTTGCCGGGCAGCCTTGCGATAAGCCAGCTTGTCGGGAATGAACAATGGCAGCGCATGTGGGGGAATAGAAGCCCCAAAAACTATGAGGTACGAAATTTTTTCTTCCACATACCAGTCTGCTATGTTTCTCAGATTCATTACTATGCTATCCGAGATCTGGGGTGGTGGGTGACCAAAAATGGCGACATGCAGGGGCACCATCACCCAGTTAAAGATTTCATACGCAGAATTTTTCGCTTTGTTTTCCCATAATTTTGCATGATATACATGTATGGGTTCGTCTTCGGCCAGAGTCCAAATCCATCTCATTAATGGAAATGGTATCATAGAACAAATTGCGTCCATAATGTATGCAGACATGAAGAATGAAGACGCCTTCCCATTTTCTTTCTGCACCCGATACTCTGTGACCTGACTGGTCAAGCTATCGGAAAGCATATTTTCCCAGTCAAAGGAACTACCTTCAGTGACCCAAAACATTAGAGGTACCCACGCAAGGAAAAAATGTGAGGTATCCTCTTTTCCGAATAACCTGCATGTCATCATGGCTACATATTTGTACTACGGTTCTAAAGAAGCGATTGAATATATGTCGTGGCTATCAGCCCTAAACTTCGCGGTGTTCGAAACCCAATCCTTTATCAAAATAGACATGGTTTTATCATACTGTACACATTCCTTCTCCTTGAACTTGTCCAAGAATTCAGCGCCATACGTGTGGTCGGACGTCGTGGGAAGCTTATACATGGTTTGCAGATGTTCCGGCCTGAGTCCCGATGGCGACTTTCTGCTCATTCATGATGGTTCGGGTCGGTATGTCTACATGGTCCAATGCCCATCAGACCATATCATAATATGGAAGCAACCGTGGCCTGGCTGCTACTTTGTGCATTCTGGATTGGACAACTATTTTGTACTTGGTGGTTATATCATCTTTTTCGTTGTCGCTTGAGTCGTTGGAATAATCCACCAATTATGCTTGCAGAATATCTGAAACATATGACCAATTCGGGACCGAGTTGATACTTCGGGGTAAAGTATCAAATACATTGTCTGAGCCTTGTCCCAAAACCTCAACATTCGCCTTTGATGCTTTTCGCGGAGCCATGGCCGAAGCTTGCGTTTTAGCTCTTCTGCGATAGAACTGCGTATACATACAGAAGTGAGTTTACTCAGAGGTGATGTGCTCTGCGTACTATGAAAATGCATTTGTTATAATGAACCACAACTCTTATATATACTCAAAAAAACTCAGTACCCTTCAGAACAATTCTATCAAATCATCTTTAGAAATAAATTTTGCCATAAAAATCCAATCTTATATCCGTCGATTTTCCCTATTTCCTCATTAATGTCATAAATTTTCGCGGTTTCAAAATCTTAGTTGGCGTATGGGGGAAAATGGCTACCTCGTAAATCATGCAGACATAAAAGCGCAGGATATTCATTGATTTAGCTTAATTAATCTAGTTTTATCATTGTTAACAATGTTTTGGTACTTGTTATATCGGGGATTTTACTTAAACATTTTGAACCTCTAACTCCAGAGAATGCGATGACCGATTTTGGTTAATAAAAACAAAATCATGATTAGGGGCTCAGTTAATTTTATAATGATTATATTCTCCATATCACGACTCGGAGCTTCGAAGATAAGTTTCTAGAAGATTTACATGCCGAGTTGCGAAACCGCGAGATTAACCGCATCGTGATTTCGCAAGTCGGGGTTTAGACGGTGAAACTTTCGAAAAGGACAACGCCGAGTGGCGAAATGCCGAGATAATATTTTACCATGGTTTAGATTTTACCCTTAACCTTGACATGAGTTACTCAAATAAGGACCTCGTGTTCTCGGCTATCGGGGCTATGACAAAAAATTTTGGGTTCGGCGAATGCCGAGGCGCGAAACCCCAACGACATTTAATCATGAGTTAGGGAAAACTTTACCCTCGTTACTGTCTTGAGTGAAAAGTTAAAACGATTTCATTGTTTCGTGATTCGGGACATGTGAACTACAAGATTTATAGTATCTGACTTACGAGATCCCGAAGTAGAACAAAAAGAGGAAACATTTTTACGAAAGGTAGGACTTGTTTCAAGAGTATAATAATCATCGTTGATCGCGTGATAAAGATTCATAGATCTCGATATCTTAGAGGGAATAATGAAAAGCATTTTTTAGACTTCAAGCATTAAGAATGAAATTTGTGACGGGCTAGAAAAACAGGGGCGGCTCCAACACCTCTCCAGAAATTGCAGAGTTTCTACAACATCAATTCTGATGACGACGATGATCCCAGGAAGGTAAACATCAATGAACAGAAGGCCAAAGAAATGTGGAAGGAACAGGATTTGAGCTACCATTTATTGGTCAACCAATCAATATTAAAAAAGTCAACATTGGGATAGAGGATACACCAAATCTTGCCAATGTTGGAGATTATTGGGATGTTGCTACCATTGACAAGATTACAGTGTTACTGCACGAGTATCAGGACTTGTTTTCGACCAATTTCACTGATATGAAGGGTATCAAAGGTTCTATGGGAGAAATTAGGATCCCTTTGAAACCAGGTGTGAAGAAAGTCAAGCAAAGACCCTATAGATTGAACCCAAAATATAAGGAAAAAGTGAATATTGAGCTCGATAGAATGTTGGAAGCCGGGATTATTGAATCTGTCAAAGAATCGGAGTGGATTAGTCCTATGGTCATGCAATACAAGAGGATAGGAGAAATCAAGATATGTGTGGACCTTAGAAAATTGAATGATTCATGTCTGCATGATCCTTTCCCTACACCATTCACTGATGAAGTATTAGACAATGTGAGAGGCTAGGAGTTATATTCTTTTACAGATGGATTTTCAGGATACCATCATATCTAGATTGCTAAGGAGGACCGCCACAAGACCACATTTTCCACAGAATGGGGATCCTACCAATATACAGTAATTCCATTTGGACTGACGAATGCCCCAACCATCTTTTCCAGGGTGGTGGTCGAAGTGTTCAAAGAATTTTTGCATAAATTTTTAGAAGCATATTTTGATGACTGGACTGTGTTTAGTTTGTTGAAA
>SNQJ01S0157016.1:0-15440 GCA_010110895.2 Picea sitchensis
ATATAACCCCTACCTCATGTAGGATGTGTGACAAACTCATGTCCTACATGTGACAATTAGAAGAGTGAATCCATACAGAAGTTTCCAAATTAAGATACTTTCTAAGAAACCCTTCCCTCCTTAATGAGTCACTTGAGTTGAAACTCAACCTCTCCTTCCATTCAAACCTACATATCTCCACCCATGTAGTGTGTGGAATGTGAGGATTCTCCTCTCGAACATGTGCTCATGCAAATAATTACAAATACTTAGATTCTAACAATAGTTCAAATAAGTGGTGAAAGTATCATAAGTGAAACACTCACAACTCATATGAATGTCATGTCCTTCAATGGAACAACCCTTCCTCTTCCCAACAAAGTTCACAATCCTTCTAAACTTGACAATTATCCTTCTCAACCTAAACCCATGTCTAGGTCGAAATCATTGGACAATTTCTCCCTACTAAGAAGTGGGTAAATGTACATCCCAATTATCCCAAGGATCCATTATATTTCACAAGTTGCATTAACAAAACCTCTCGAGACATAGAAATTCAACCCTCTTTAGTAAATTTCAACTATGATAAGTGGTTGGTTGTCATGATTTCATTGATGCCTCCTCTTCCTCCCATGAACCCTTCGTCATTGAGTGACCTAATTCCTCAAATATTTTTCTTACATTGGAACTCCATTCTTCATAGAAAGTACTTACCACCCTCATCTCTTCCTCTTTTGATTAGGATTTCCCCTCAACGTTCTCTTGCACTTGGTGCATCTTCCCCTTATTTTTGTCTTTTATCCCTATTTAGGATGGTATTGTTGTATCCATGCTTAGGTTAGCTCCAAATTTCTCCCTAGTCATATAATGGCTCTCTTCAGGTTGTTTGAACCCTCTCTCTCCCTCCTTTATGTATGTGTCAAGTTGCTCATGATAACCACTCCTTTTCGTACTTTCCTTTTCCACTCTCTTATATTTTCATTCTTTCCTATGCTATTTCCTTCTCTCTATCTCTTATCCCTCATTCCTTAGACACTCGGGGAAACACATTCCTCCTTCTTTGATTTCATCTTTTCCTTTTCTTGGCCCTGTTTCTCCTTGGTCACCTAGTTGGTGATTATTTATTTATAGTATGTTATCTTGTATACAATCAAATTTGAGATGGCTTATCCATAGTTAGGATAGATCATTTCTCCTCCTAGTCTCTTTCATAAGATGTTGGTTTTAGTAGTAGGATCATAAAAATTATAGGGTCACATCCATTCTCCAACATCTCTTGTATGTCACATCTTGTATTTTCTAGTTTAGTCCCAACATTGTCACTTGTTGCATGTTGCCTCTTCCCCTTGTTGGTGCTTCACTGATCCGGATTTAGGAGCGGAACGAATTAATTAACAGACTAAATACAATAAACACAGATACATGAAGAATAACAGAGATATCCAATGAACAATATCTTATATTGAATAATGAAATAGTCTGAAACTGTAAAACTGTAGAACTAAAACACTTGCTCGAATGGTGGTAGTTATCTCTGAGAGTAGATGTGGTTGCTACACGCATCTGTCTGAGCAAAATGGATTCCAATGAATTTATATAGGCCTTTTTTATATTACTCATGAATTCCAAGACCCTAGACATCCAAAAACTTAACCCTACAAGGTGAAACACCAAAAGTCATGTGGGCCCCTATGGGTAAGTTGGTGTAAGTTGGTACCTTAACTTCCCAGGGTCGTAACTTTTGCTTACAACCTCCGTTTTCGGCGTGTGATAGCCCGTTGGAAAGGTATTTCAGAGAAATACACATTTCTCCATCAATCTCTAACTCTGTCTATAGTTTAAATGTGGAAAAAAAAAACAATGTTTAAGGCCCCAAAATGACCCTAGAAGTACAACAAGATGTGTTGACATGAAAACATACAAAATCAACGAGTTGGATTAGATGAGAGGCCATCGGTATCCAATTTGAGGACGTGTGGGGATTCAGACATCCCCAGAAGTATAGAACCCACAATTACAAAGAAGTACAAAAGAACGGGTTGAACAAAAACGGACAAGAGGAGCCAGTTGGAATAGTTGGGGGCTACCAATATCCACCTAGATCAATCTTCCCCCCTTAGGAATCAATGGTCCCCATTGCGTTGAGTTCCCCCATCAGGTGAGGAAACTTTTGTTGGATTTGACCCCGGGTGATCCACTTGCCTTGGTGTAGGAGTTTCCTTGCCTTGACAACCTGAAAAAGTTGGATCCTCTGTTGGCGAGTGCCCTTGACCTGTGTGTCCACTATATGATCAGTGAATGCTTGTTCCATGTAGTCAGGGTTGAGCTCTGTGGGTGTCAGTTGTTCTGCGATCTCTGAGGTTTCCAATAATGGTGGAAAGAATGGTCGAAGGAGGTCCATTTTGAACAATGGGTGCAGGCCAAGGAAGGGTGGAGTGTTTAGCTCAAAATAATTTCTACCCACATCCTTGGTGATAGTGTAACGCCCATAGCGAAGTAGGCGAAGCTTCCGATGGGGCCCGGTGAGACTCTCCTTCTACAAATGTAACCAGACTTTGATTCCCACCTGAAATTGGTGTGGTACCCTATGTTGATCATGGCAATGCTTGTACTTAGCATTGGATTTCTGAAAAATCTCCTGGACCTATTGGAAGATGTGTTGAATCCGCTCAATGAATCTGGTGGCTTTGTCGATCGTGGAATGATCATGGGAAGAGTCTGTCTGTGTGGTGGCAATAGGAAGTGCAACATCAATGGGTCCCAAGGGTTGGAATCCCAGACCCACCTAGAATGGGATATGGCCGGTGGAACTATGGAGAGCCATGTTGTAACTGTGTTGAACATAGGGGAGACTCTTGTCCCATGTAAGGGGATTCTTAGAATTGTACATGCGCATGATGTGAAAAATCATCCGATTGACGACTTATGTTTGGTCATCTATTTGGGGGTGAAAAGAAGTGGATTCTGTGAGCTTGGTGTCCAACAATGACCAGAGACTCGACCAAAATGTGTTGAGGAACCTGTTGTCTCGGTCGGAGATGATGGTTTTTGGTATCCCAAAGTGAACCCATAATCGTTAGAAGAAGAGCTTGGTAGTATCTTCCACTGTGATATTCTTCTAGCAGGTTGTGAGGATGGCCATCTTCGAAAACTGATCAATGACCACAAATACACAGTCATTTCCTTGCTTGGTGGATGGAAGGCCGGACATATAATCCATTGAGATGGATTCCCAAAGCTTCTCGGGAGTAGGAAGAGGGGTGTATAATCCTTGCTTCTTAATGGTTGGCTTGGAAATGGCACAAGAAATGCAAAATCTGGTATACTTGCTGACGTCATGTCGAAGTTTTGGCCAATAAAAATGTTTCTGAATAACGACCATAGTTTTCTTCGTGCCAAAATATTCTACCATCCGACTATAGTGGGATTCCCAAATCATCTTTGCACACTCACTTGTAGGAACACAAAGATGGTCTGGGTGTCATAAGATTTCATCCTTAATGTGAAAATCGGTGACAGTCACGCATGTACCCAATAGCTGATAGGTGGTGGTGAAGTTTGGATCTTGTTGATAAAGTTGGGGCCACTCAGATGCTTCATGTCTACAGGAATGGAGCACAGTGTTGAGGGTAGCCACAGGAGGTCCACTGATGTAGTCAGTGACACGATTTGAGATACATGTCTTATACTTGATGTTGATATGGAACTGTTGCAGGTAGGTGGGCCACTTCTGATGGCGGCCGTTCTACAATTTCCCCTATGTTTGTATGAACTGTAGAGGATTGTGATCAGTGTGGATGATTGTCTCTTTTCCCATAATGTAATGTTTCCATTGATGATAAGCTTGTACAATGGAATACATTTCCTTGTCATAGGTGGGGTATTTACG
The DNA here is from genome assembly GCA_010110895.2 of Picea sitchensis. Lineage (NCBI taxonomy): Eukaryota > Viridiplantae > Streptophyta > Pinopsida > Pinales > Pinaceae > Picea > Picea sitchensis. Next base: position 3,869 of record SNQJ01S0157016.1, read on the forward strand.
GATAGTATCTAAGAGTGTCTCACTGTGGTATTCCACCGGATGACTGTGCTGAGTGAGAATTGTGCCCACAACATAGTCAGATGCAACGGTCTCAATATCGAACGGTTGTTGCAGATCGGGTAAGGAGAGTACTGGAGTTGATCATAAACAATGCTTCAGATCATTGAATGCTCATTTTTGTTCCTTCCCCCACACTAACTTGGCTCTGCCACCGCCCTTGGTCACCTGGTTGAGGGCCCATGCAATATGGGAGAATCCCAATACGAACCGTCAGTAGAAGTTGGATAGTCCTAAGAAGCTCTGAAGCTCGGTCAGTGTGGTTGGGTCTAGCCAGTCACAGATGAATTGGATCTTAGTTGGATCAACATATACCCCATTCTCATCAACAATGTAGCCTAAGTATTGGACCATGATCATGCCAAAAGATAATTTTTCCAAGTTGGCATATAGCTTGTGCTGCCGCAAAGTGCTCAAAACCTATTGAATATGTTGCATGTGTTCCTCCCACATTTTGTTGAAGATGAGAATGTCATCCAAATATACCACCACAAAGGATTTGGTGAAGGATCTCAATACATCATCCATCAACCTCATGAAAGTGGTTGGTGCATTTGTTAAGCCAAAGGGCATGAATAGCCATTCGAAGAGACCTTCTTTATATTTGAAGGTTGTCTTCCATAAATCAGTTGGTTCAATGGGAACCTGGTGGTAGCCAGACTTTAGGTCAATATTGTCGAAGAAATGTTCCCCCTTGAATTGGTCAAGAAGGTCATCAATCCAAGGAATGAGGTATCAGTTCCAGATTGTGATTTTGTTTAAGGCTCTATAATCAATGTTGAGTCGCCAAGTCTTGTCCTTCTTCTACACCAGTACAATCGGGCTTCTGCAAGGGGAGGAGATGGGTATGATGTGCCCCTTTTGAAGAAGCTCTTGGATTTGATGCTTGATTTCATCATTTTCCATCAGCGAGCAACGACAGACTGGTCCATGAGGTAGAGGTGTGTCAAGGGTTAGATCAATTGGATTCTTGACTTGGTAGTGTGTCAGTACCCCTGTAGGTGAGGAGAAGATGTCTTTGTGTTCTTCCACGATCTTGTCCACTTGCTTCTGCTGCAAAGAGAGGATCTATGTAGAAGCCACATATGTGGTAGTGACCTTCTGCTTACTTTGAGCATGGATCACAAAGAAGATGAACTTCCCAGTCTGTGAGATGAACTTATTGCATTTCTTAGCAGAGATTAAAGAAATATTAGTAGGCGACACTACCTCTAGTATCTTGTACAATTGTACACCCAAAGTAATAATAACACGACGGGGTCTAGACTCATACACAACATGACGCTTCCACAAATATGGTTGTCCTAAAATAACATCACAAAATTCAAGGGGATCAATATCACAAAGTACCTCATCTTTGAAAGGCTTGATGTCGTAGGGCATACGACATTGTTGGATGAAACATAGATCTCTTCCTTGGCAAAGCCAGCCAATGGTGTAGGGTTGCAGGTGCGGTGTCGTTGGAAGGTCCAGTCGCTTGACGACCTATGCTAAAATAAGGTTCTTCTGACTACTGCTATCGGAAATGAAATGAAGCAGAGCCCCCTTTACCCACATCTACGAGTGAAAGAGGCATTCCCCTTCCTATGGTTCTTTTGGTTCGCTTGGCCAAACTTTGGTGGTAGAGAAAATGACACTGGGTTCAACATCGATAATCCACTTCCCTCCTTCACGATTTGATTTGGAATCAGAATCAGCCTTTGAATCGAAAGCCTTCAATTCATCCATGAGGGACTACTTAGAGCGACATTCTTCGGTGTTGTGCCAAGGGATTTTATGGTACTCACACCATTTCCTCCTATCCTTCTTCGTCTTCTCATTTCCCTTTTTATGTTAAGGCTTGGACTGGTTGTCCTGAGGGCGACCATCTTGATTTGGTCCCTTGCTGTGTGGGTTGGGGATGCCTTGTTGTGTGGGTTGGGGATGCATTTGCCCTGTTTCGGCTGTGAGGGGTTTGCAGTTCCAAACTCTCACCTTTTCTGCTTAAAATTTTGATCGATCTTGACAATGTATATATAAGTCGTGCCCAATGAGGCAATGTCCAAAAACTCCATTTTTTTTTAATGTATCTATGCAAAAAACTGTGGTATTTGAGCACTAGATGACACTCAGAGTCTTTGATACCCAATTTGGTGCGTAGGGTATGGAAAATATTGGTTAAATCTGGTATTGTTCGGTCCCTTTCTTGACGTAGGGTGGTCCATCTTGTGTACTGGTCCTCGTAGCTTCCAACAGGGTAGTACTATTGTTTAATGGCATCCTGGAATCAATCCCATGTAGGGACGACCAGAAACATTGCATATCCCTCTACAGAACTTTGCACAGAGTAAGCATCCCACCAGTCTTTAACATGGGGAACGACCTTGACGAGTGCAAAAGTTATATTTTCCTTATCGAAAAAATTCTGGAGCGAAAAATACCCTTCGAGCAAATTCAACCATTTATCTACAGCATCTGCATCTATCAGTACTTCAAATAATGAAATATCAAAATTTAACTGTACCTTGAAGGGGGTTGCATGGCCGCATGATGAAGATGCTTCTCCTATGGACAATCGTCGAAGGATCTGCGTGAAGTTGTCCATCATTTCGTTCCTTTTTTGCACGAGGGCTTCCTCGAGCAACATTTTAATAGGATCTCCTTCTCCATCATCTTTCTTTTCACCCCCCATGGGTTTTTTTCGAGCTTGACGTGGCCGATCTTGCAATGGATTGATGGGTTTGAGTCCCAACTTCTTGTACCCAGATCTTGTCGGGGACATGCATGAAGAAAAATAAATCAAGAGTAGACCGCTCTGATATCACTGATCCATATTTAGGAGCGAAACCAACTGATTAACAGACTGAATACGATAAACATAGCGATATGAATAATAACACAAATATCCAATGAACAATATCTTCTATTGAATAATGAAATAGGTTGAACTGTGAAACTGCAGAACTGAAACACTTGCTTGAATGGTGGTAGCTATCTATGAGAAGAGATGTGGTTGATACGTGCATTCGTCTGGAAGAATGGATTCCAATGAGGCTCTAGAGACCTTTTTTATATTACTCATGAATGCCAAAACCATAGACATCCAAAAACCTAACCCTAGAAGGTGAAACGCCAAAACTCATGTGGGCCCCTATGGGTAAGTTGGTGTAAGTTGGTACCTTAACTTCCTAGGGTCGTAACTTTTTCATACGACCTATGTTTTAGGCACATGATATCTCGTTGGAAAGGTCTTTCAGAGAACTATGCATTATGTTATCAAACTCTGACTCCGTCTACAGTTTGACTGTGGTGAGCCAAAAAAGACAATGTTTAGGGCCCCAAAATGGCCCTGGAAGTACAAAAAGATGTGTTGACATGAAAACATACAAAATAAGTAAGTTGGATTAGGTCAGAGGCCACCAATATCCACCTGGAGGATGTGTGGGGCTTCAAAGATCCCCAGAACTGTAGAACCCACAATTACAAGCAAGTACATAAGAACGTGTTGAACAAAAATGGATAAAAGGAGCTAGTTGGAATAGGTGGGTGGCCACCAACATCCACCTGGATCATTCACAAACACCATTGTGTCCTATGGCATAGCTAAATCCTTACTGATGTATGCCACCTCCCACACCATGATTGGTGTTTAGTTAGCATTGGTGCCTCCAACATTTGCACTAGATCCATTCTGGTGTATGATGCCTCACTTTCATTAGCCCTATGTTGATGTATGTTGCATGATGAATTTTCTAACACCTCACCAAATCCATTTCCTTCACACTCTCATCAACTCATTGACAGCATTGTCATCTCATGTATTCACTTGCATCACACGAAAATTGTCATTTCTTTCCATTCTTTCTACTTCTTTCCTTTTCCTTCACTCACTGCTTGTCCTTCCCTAAGAGTTAGTGTTACTATCCCTCCCTTTCTAAGGGAAATAATTTAAGCTTGGTTTTGCAAGTATAATTTTTCTTGGGCACCAAGATTGTCATGCTCATATCTCTCACAACTTCCACTACTCACTCCCATGATTAAGTAAGTGCATGTATCACTCTCTTACTATTACTTTCATGTTGTGTTTCTAACATAGCTTTCATAATCTAATTATTGTATTCCTTTCATGATGGTTAGATTCATTGAATTTACTTTCATAGTCTAGTTTTTATCTTACTTTTGTAGTAATTAGACCTTCTCATATTATTGTCTCATAATTTAGCTACCTTGCAATCTCAATATTTAGACATACTTGACTCCCTTCTTGCATTCTTTACATTTTAGGAATTTGATTTATTCTCGCTCTTTCATTTTCTTTGTCTTACACATGCTTGGCATCATGATTAATATGCATGTGTGTCATGGCTCTGCTTGCTTGAACTATTTTTGAAGGCAAGGGGTCACACGTAAATGTTGGGCACATTGGTGCCTCCACTAGTGGAAAAATACCCCCTCAAATAAGAAATCAACTCACATTACACAATGCACATATTAGTATGTTTTCCCCATGCATCATTCCCTTTCTATCATTGCTACTCTTATTTTTACTTTGTCTTATCTCACTTTGCTTGTTTCTCTTCTTCCTTGTAACTCGCTATTATTAACATCTTATGGATTAAAACTCTTGCAAGAAATGAAATATATAGCATATGGATTTCTCACTTTAGAACTCACATACACCTACCCACTAGGGAGATTATGATGTGACCCTCTTAACTATTGTATCCATTTGTACCCTACCCAATGGTGACATCGATATCTCTCTACCATCCTTTTGTGATGGACCACTTTCCTTTAATCCCCTTTACATTTGCTTAGGTGTATGACTTCTTAGGAATGCATATCACTTAGGTAGGTTCCTTGACCACTTTTCCTCTATTGTCCTTTGGCCCTTGGTCTTCTATTTGGTTTAATTTGATCCTTCAAGGAAATAATTTGGGGTATTTCCTTATTCCATGGGTTTAGTCAGGGGCTCAAACCTATTATTGGGTCAATATTTAGTTAGGATGGTTCATTACTGGTACAAAATGGACCAAATCCATTTTATTTTTCTATTTATAGGGTTAAAAGAGTCAAATATTATTTTTCCATGTCACAAGGTGTTAAGTGAACCATGACTTTCTTGGTTGTACCGTGACTATGTCTTGTGGAAAAATAGGATAGAGAACCTATTTTAGGACAAAACACCATACTATGGCCTCTATAACTTGTGATATGTGTCCAAACCTTGCATTTTAATTTTTTGCATGGGTCACTCTCTCTAATAGTTATATTTCCATTCACTTACACCTAGAGTTCGTTATCCAATTTATGTTTTCTGACAATCTTGACTTCTCAATCCTTCTCTCTATCTTTTATTATGAAGCATGTACACATTCATATTGGTGCCAGATATTGATCTATCTCTATAATTATACCAAGCTTTGAATTTGTGTGTAGTTGTCTTCTCAAATACCTCAATATTTTTTCATTACTATCGGTTTGGATCCAAGCTTGCATTATTATTCTCTCATCTTAAGGCATCACAAAAGGCTTAGTTATTTCATACCTTGGGCAATTAAACCCTACAAACTCAAGGGATGTTCCATCATAACTGGGGAAAAGGAGGTATCAAACCCTTATGAGGGAACTTCGATGTCCTTTCAGTACATATTTTTATATCAGTATATGTGTTAAATCCAGTGTTTTTAATACTTTCTATTGAAGATCGGTGCAAGTCTATTTTGCAAGAGGATTGAACTACATGTGGACGTTTGTTTAGGAGGTGGAATATTGTCTTATATGAATGTCACAACACTCATATTTAACCGAAGGAAATTTCAACACCTACAATAGGGCTCATATTAGTGAGTTCGTTCAATTTCCTCTCTCTTTTATTTCTAGAACTTGATTTAATTAGCTCACCAAAGGATATTGGGAATTAACCCTAGATTAACTTGAATTTCATTTTTCAATTTGTTGTTAATTAATGGATGAAAATCGTAATTGAAGTGCCCTAATAAACCTACATCCCTAGGTATCTCATCAAAATTAAAATTGTAACAAATCTCATGGTATTCCTCCCTTCTCTTTTCTTCCTTTCTTCATTTACCCTAGGCCTTATTTGTTTTACTAAAATCAAGTGGCAAATCCACTCTCTCCTTTTTACTTACTAGTGGTGTTTGTAGCAAGGTCATTCCCCATCCCTATGCATATTATATGGAGTCCGCCTTAATAATTTCCATGCTTAAATCCATGGGGGGTTTCCACTTTTTTTGTTGAAGTAGTGGAAATCCTCTTGTAGAAATCTATTGTGTGCCTTTCTATTAACTAAGAGAAATTTGTAGAAATGGCCATTTCAAATTCATTAGACAAGGATGACCTTTGTTTCTTGCATTATATATTGTTATTATAGAATCTCTAGGTTACCTTATTTAGAACATAATGGTACATGGTATAATAAAAAGTATCTCTTTCCCTCACCCTGATGGTAGGAAACTAGTGAATTGGAATTTTGTAGATGATTCTTTCTTGATGATTCTAGAAGAAAAAGAATGGAATACTTACAAATAGTTTACGAGGCTTCTTGATCTATAAAATATCATTGATATTCCACTGGAACAATTCGTCCCAACAAATATGATAAATAAAATTGAAATCTACACTGTGAAGGTTAAATTCATTTAGATTCCAGAATATTTAGTTATTGATTTTCTCCTTATGCATGAAATAGATAAAGTGCAGAAAATAGAGAAAAATAAAGTACAATCACACACCATCCACAATATAACACAAATATTTTCTCTACGAAACCCTTACGGGAGAAAACCCAACTAGAAGGTGAGGTTTCTCTGCTCTCTTTTCTCTGGTATGGGAATAATGCAAGTACAAAGGAGAAGGCACTCTTATGGAGTTACCTGCGACCTGTGGCCTGTTAGGATACTACAAAACATTAACCCACTCTATTATGCTCTCTAATTTCCCACTCAAAGTTGTTCTTCTTTGATATGGAACAAAATACAATAACATATATTGGAACCCCTTGTCCTCCTAGTGGCCTGGTATTTAACATACCCTAATAGCCATCTAGGGGTAGGCTTTTCACTTCCTCAACCCTCAATTGTGGTAGGGTTTTGAACCTTCTATAATATTTTTGAAATTCCTCACGTGGATAGCCCCATATGCATGAGTAATGGGGGCTGGCATGGCATCATGTCGCACCATGGTGGTCAACACGATAGGTCAACTTGTGGGAGGCATAACTTTTGCATACAAACTCCAATTGACTCACGGTATGAACCGTTGGAAAGGAATCAGAGTGTAGAACATCGTCAATGGGTTTTGTGATAGTTCTTCACACCATAACCCCAAACTATTTTTTTTAATGCCTCAAATGGCTCTAGAAGGCTCTAGACCCCAATTTTCCAAACTGGGACCTGCCACTAAAATGACCCTACAAGTTGATTCCTCCAAATTTTTCCACTTTAAAAGCATTGATATAGATGAAAAATAATATAATGATTCAATCCATATCACCTCCCAGCCTACGTTGCAAATGGCTAAGACTTAGTGCTTCCATGTTGGTAAAAAGGAGGCTCCAAGCTAGTTTATGGGTCAAGTATGGGTATGGGATTCAACCTATAGAAATATTCAAGTTTATAGGAATCTTATTTTCCTTTAGTATGCCTCCCATAAGGATATGTAGGGGGAAGTATTGCAAAAAGTGGCCAAGAATATCGAAAAAAGGATTATGAAGCCTATGTCTCTTGCTCCTAAATTCCAAATTTGCACTAAAGTTTTGGAAGCTACACNTATTTTCCTTTAGTATGCCTCCCATAAGGATATGTAGGGGGAAGTATTGCAAAAAGTGGCCAAGAATATCGAAAAAAGGATTATGAAGCCTATGTCTCTTGCTCCTAAATTCCAAATTTGCACTAAAGTTTTGGAAGCTACACATGTACTACTCCCCATTTTGGGTTCCTTTATTTAAAGCCTACTTCTGCCAAGACAATATTTTTAGAAACTTTTTGCAAGTTGAATCTAGAAGAGAACAAGGATTTCATAGAGTCAATTGGAGTGTTTGTTGTATACCGATAAATAAATGAGTAATGGGAATTCTTGCTACTGGAACTCGGGCTTAGGATTTGTGTGGAAAATGGGTCATTATAGTCATTGAATGTTATGGAGCATAGAAGAGAATGATTAGAAATTGTATCACCTTTAGAGCTCTTGATGGTCAAAACGTGTGGATGAATTTAAATGTGTAGACTCTATTGATTATCATGGCCCCATTTAAGGTGGAGGATAATTTTTTATCTAAGAGAATCTAGCAAGCTTGGGAGGCAATCAAGCACAAATTGGTCTCAAAAAGTGATTCTCTAAGGGTAGATATATCCTTCAATGACCACTTTCTATGGTGGTCACTAGTGGTTTTGAAAGTTGGGAAACTTCTTCTTGAGATTTTTTAATTATTGACCAAGATATTTTTTGAGAAAAGAATCCACTTCCTTGGGAATATTTCTGAAAACCAGTTTAGACACTAGAAGACTTTAGAAATTTTGAAAATGGATTTCAAGCTTATCACAACTAACAAAATTATTTTAGAAAAAGAGCAAAGTTTGATCCTGAAAAATAATTTTCTAAGTCTTGGTTTGCTAGGGTTGCAAGCTTGTTGGAAGGTCTAAAGGTTGAATCAAAGGAGAGGTTTCCAGAAGTAGAATTTGAGTGATGCATACACGTGGTTATAATATAGGCCTAGGTTAGATGTCAATATTAATAAATTAATTCAAAGGAGAAGACATGGCTACACCAAATAAAATTCATTTAGAAGATGAATCTAGAACCTAAAAAAACTTGATTTTCTTAGTCCTTGATTCATGGAGGCTTTCTTATTCGCTAGCACCTGAAATGCTTAAGGGACAGCGAATCAAAAGTTGATTTATGTGGAAAAAAATTAAAACTTTAAGCATCTTTTATAGTACCGCAAGTACCCCTAGTGTAACTATGATTGGGAGTATAATCTCTATCACTAGTTTCTCCCACAAACGATCACTTAGAAGTTAATCCTTTTAAGAAACTCTCTACAATCCATAGAATTTCACACAACATAGAAATGGATTAGAATTGATATTTATATAATATTTTGAAAACAAGGAATGAATTTATTTTCATAATTGCACAACATGATGTTATTTTCACATGGTATGATGTCTCCCTAATCTGTGTTCATCTGTATTTATAGAATTTGGTGTAAACGCAGAAGGTGGAGATGGAAGTGGCATGAATTCTTGAGTTGATGTATTACTAGACTAATGTATCTTGTACCATGAGCAGAGTTCTTCATAAAGGGAACTCACATGCTTACTATGTTCGCTCTAGACCTTTAGGTAGCCAATGACATTAAAATGGGTTAGAATAAGGAGTAAGAGAGCATCAAGAAAGGAAAATAGTTATCCCCCAACTAGGTTCTCTAAGGTGCCCTTGTTTAAGAAGTTTCATACTATCCCTATAGCTATCTTTGAACCAAAGCACCTTGGAGAACCCTTGTAGGGAAATAATATATGACAACCCATTGTGGTAGATCCTTAGCCTGCAACTAAAGGATGGAGACCTACACCTAAATACAAATACCCCCCTTACATGGTCAGTTTGGTTTCAATGGCTTCATGATTTGACCAAGGCGTTAGGCCACTTACTTTTGTTTATTGATATATACCTTAGGGAATATGTATTGTTATAACTCTGTATTAATTTTGATGCCTTGCATAAGGATTTTTAAAAGGTCATATGTTTATACATTATAACATTAGCTCGTGTTGGTTTTTTTTCTTATTGGTAAGAAGTGTCTTTATATTAATATTTAAAAATATTGGAATACCAAAAGCTTGATTGAATAAAGCTTGAGAATTTTCAAAATTATACCTTGCATGACCCCATGGCTGATAACTATGCTAAAACTAAACCAACAGGTTGTACAAAAAGGAAAAAACTATCTGCTTGGAGCTAAAAAGGAACCATGGACTATAGAGTGGGCTATGCATAAACATAAACTATGCTTGTTGGCTATGGATATAAGTATCATCCCCTTATGACAAAAAACTTACCAAGTAAACTACTAGGTTGCATGGTCTCCATCCTTATTAGGTGTTATTGTAACTGTGTCCCCACTACGGTTCTACGTTTGGGCTAGGAGGGAAGTAGTCTTTGAGAGATATTTGTTTTTTTTGGAGATGTCCTTACAGAGAGGGGTGAGGGTCTTCTATAGTTAGGAGAGAAAATCATTGACTGGGTTTATGAATTTATTTTGAGGATATAGATTATAAATAACAAGGGTTCTCATGTGCCACATCATATCCATGTTTTTATGAGTGATAGTGTGTTTACCCATTCCGTGCTTGGGTTTTGTGAGCTCCTTTTTCCACACTTCCTCTTCCGCACTATAATCCTCTTCCAAATAATTTTGCTTGTAAACTACATGAAGGTGTTTGTTTTTAGCTTCATAAGAGGGAGTAATCTCCCCATCAAATATTGCCTCAACCATACCATTTTTTCGCTCCTAGATAATTCCATGGCGTTGTATTTACCTGTATCATATGTATATGATACCATCCTTTGTCTTCGAGACATAATCAGGGTAACCTACTTTTCCTATGACGCCTATAAATTGACCCCTAGCTTCTATGACCTTAGACCTTGCTTCTTACTAGATCCTTTTCCTTTAGGTATAGGTTCTCCCACATGAGGATTAAGCACCCATACTCTTGGCATGCCAAATTGATGAACATCTAAATTTAGACATAGTACTATCAACACCATAACAAAAATCTAACAATCAAGTGGAGCAATGAGTAGGGAACAATTGGCTAGTTTAAAAGCTTTGATCCCCTTTTCAAATAATCATAACCCTTACAACTTCCCTGAGACATCACTGCAATGTACTCTCAAATACCTTGTTTCTTAATCATGTAGGGGAGTAAAATGAAGGGAGCTTGGGATAGTGTTGGATATAGTCACCACCTTCACTGCCAAGTGTGTTGCATGTGCCAGGAATTGTCATGAGTCTTGTTATTGACATCAACCCTTCCTACTTCAAATAGCACCCTATCAAAAGATCTTAATTTTTAGTGATTGTTTTCACAAAATTTTTATATATAAAATCCATATACTTTCATTTTGTATATTAATAAAATTATGAAACATTTTATATAAATAATTAATATTAACTTAAAATATTATAAAAATATGTAAACTATATTTTATATAAGGGGGCATATTGTTGTAGGAAAATCTCCCTGCGGACAGGTAGATTGCCTCTAAGATCTTGACCCTAACTCTAGACAGAAAATGCTTAACATGGTCACTGACTTCCTTTCAAATCTATCTAAACTAATGCATGAGAACGAAGGATGACAGAGGTACCTCTTTATCGACGTTTGTCCCTGCACGCTCCTAGTTGTGCTTCGATCCTTTGTTTCTCGCTGGATCCTGTGGACAAAACAAGATACGACCACTTCCTACTCTATTGATATTAGCTTGAAAACAGATCTATCAATTAATG
>SNQJ01S0157016.1:17282-37662 GCA_010110895.2 Picea sitchensis
AGAACAAGTTGGGAACTTCCTCCTCAGATCAAGGATCTCTTGATGAAACCAAGAATTCGAACACAACTACCTCCTAATCTTAAAAGATCCTCCCCTTGTTCTCCTCAACGGGCCAACTACTGCCCCAAATTAGGCAGCGCTCCCTTAGAAGGGGCATCAGAGCGTTGTAGCGCTCCCTGGTAAGTTATGGAGGGGTTCCAGTGCTCCCAAGGTGAGTATCGCTCCTTCAGAGGGGGAAGGGGAGTGTTATAACACTCCCTGAAGCATTATAGGGGAACGTCAGCGCTCCTAGAGCTGATATAGAGGAGCGCTCCTCCTCAGAACCTCTGTTTCAGAGCTCCTTTCAGGTGTCAAGAGTTATTTGACTTTAGTAAACCAGTTATTCTCCTTCAAACCAAGCACATGAGATGTTTTAAGTGCCTCCTTAGTGTCTTCGGCATGGCAGTATGCTCAAACATCATTTGCGACACTTGCGACCAACTTGCGACACTTGCGAAAGTTGTAAGGAAGATGTGACACTTACGACAATTGAGAGGAACATGCGACACTTATCCAGCTGAGTAATTTTGACGTGTAACACATATCTCTCTGCTTATCATATTTTTTAAGAACCTTCGCTATACCTAAAGATTCTTATGACTCGTAAAAGTGTAAACCATGACTCCTAAAAGGGTAAATCCACACCTTTACAAAATAGGGAAAGCTTGTCTTGGAAAATTGACAAGGTTTTATAGGAACTTAAAAGTTCGAGATAAAACTTATTAAAATTTGTAAGAGCATCTTATAGACCCCCATAAATCTGAAAGAGCATCATATAAACCCATTTAAGAGCACAACATGTCGCTTACAAGAAATTGAACCTGGGTGGGGAGGGTAACAATCATTCCTCCTGATTTTTAACAATAAGTTAAGATAGATGATTGACGGGGAATGATGGAGAGCAAGATAGGTTAGAGATGCGAGGTAGGTTAGGTTGCAGGGTGTTGAGATTGGGGTTTAGTGGATCGAAAATAGTGAGGAAAGGAATGGGCTCATCAGGAATTCCAGAGACTTTGGGTCAATCCTGAGACAAAAGTCATCAAAATCAATCGACATTCAAGGACGCGGTGTTGGGGATAGCACAACAATGTCCAGAGGAAACTGAAATGGAGGTCGTAGGAAAGGACGACAAGGATAGGCCTAGGGAGCAACAAAGTCCCGGATTTGACAGAACTAAGGTGAACGACTTTCATGCACGCACATCGTAAACTTGAAGGTATGAAATGACCTCATCTAATATTGGAAACTACATACAAAATATGCTTTAATAGGAAAATTCATGGGTATATGGCCATCTGAAAAAAGACCTCATGGGGTGGGTGAGTTCCATACGGAAAATAAAAGGGAAAGTATATCTAAATCTAGGATCTAAAGTTTTCTTTACAACCATCTTTGCCAATCATGCAGACAGAAACAAGGTGTTTGATGAAGGGCCATATTTTTACAATTCAATCGGTCTTCACCTTCGCTATTGGACAGAGAGGTTTGCCCAAGAGAAGGAATATTTTAGAGTTTCACCGGTCAAGGTCAGGCTATACTCATTACCGCAAGAATTATGGGAGATGGAAACATTGGATGGCATAGGTAATACCTTGGGGTCATTCATCAAAATATAAGAGATCAAAAGGACTGCTAAATACACCTCATATGCAAGGATATGTGTTTATATGAATGTAGAAAGATCCCTCCTGGATGCAGTAACAATATCCTATTAGGACATTGAACGGACCCAAGTGGTGGACTATGAACACACCCCCTTTAGATGTAGGAAATTCCATGCTCATGGTCACCTATTTCACGATTTTCCATTGAAAATAAAACAAACCAACACCAAACAGCTAGAGGATACAGATGCAGAAGGATTTACAAAAATTCAAGGTAAGTGTAGGGGAGTGAGAAGGCAGGGAACCAAACAACCAAGGAGGGAGGACCCAAAAAAAATAAATTTAAAGTCCTTGTGGAGATCTCCCCAGAGAGTGAAGACCACACCAAGGAAGAACCAAAGAAGCAAGAAACCAACAAAATTACTACCCCTATAGACTCAGATCCATAAGAAATATGGGGGAAAAAAGAAACACCGGGGCACCAAGGAAAATCACTAGAGACAAGAGGAAAAGAATTGGAAATGAAATATCAAGAGAAACAAAACACAGACAACCAATATGCAGGAGGGTACGAGATAGATATGGAACAGATTGAAAAATAACCAAAGTCCCAAAAGCAAGATCCTAGAGAACCGAAAGCAAAGGGTGAAAATACATAATATATGTCGTATGTACAGGAGAACTCATGGGACAATGGTAGGATGGAAATATGAATGGGTATATTATCTATATCATTGGGTGGATTTGGATTCAAAACCAAAACCTTGAAGATCCTTAAGAAATATGCCAATGAGGAAAAAATAAGGGGCAAGAAAACATATAGTCAAGTGATATAAGAAATGAGATCTCACCTATTTGATTCAAGTCAAGTAGTAGGCCTCCTAGAAAGGTATTTAAAAACCCAACATAAGTGATATCATGAAGATAATATCATGGAATGTGCATGGTTTAAATTCCCCATCCAAACAAAGAATGCTGAAAAAAAAGGATAAATCAGGAGAAGGTTGAGATAGTAATGATTTAGGAAACAAATTGTGATAGAGAAACTATGGGAAAGATTGCAAAAAATGTTTGGAACGGGTGCGAGGTAGAAGCAATAGATTTAGAAGGGGATTCTGGCGGCCTGACAATCCTTTGGTACCCAACAAAATGGAAATCGAACGTGTTCATTCTCTTTCCAAGGATCCCCACTATGAGATTTGTGGGGATATGATCTCATTCCCAAGGTTTCATTTCGAATGCCTACGAATGTAACCCCCTATTTCCCCCAGTCTGTAAAAATAACTATATTGTCCAAGAACTATGGAAAACTCCAAGATGTGAATGTGTGATTTGACGGACCCTATATAAAGGGCCGATGAATGTAAATGATGTGTGAATATATGTTGCATGACTACTGAGAGGGGGGATGTGCTGAAAAAGAGACCATGATGGCTGATGAAAGGTGGTGGAAGGCACCTGGAATGGTGGCGTTAACTTCCACCGAACCAATACCGTATTGGTCTTTACTGGCTCAAATACCAAAGCTACTCTCTGGCCCTGAAATGAATTACTCACCGGGATGGTAGGTGGGGAGGATCCTCATGAGTTAATGAGGGGATGGAGGTGAAACACCCATCCATAGAAGCCCTCATACCTAACCACTATGGGGGAATTCGTGCCACATGCAACCTTGCAGGACAAAGCAAGAAAGGAAGTGTGGGAAGGGGGATGCGATAGGAATCGCGGAAGGAGAACCAGAGGAACTCCGGAAAATACAGGGAGTCATGAGCAGAGGAGAAGGAGAGTAACCTTCATCCTAGACTTTTGATGAGCAGGAAGTAAGGGACTGAGTCTCAAAGCATCGTTGTCTAGCTCGGGGGTGGCTAGTGGTAAATCCATTTGGAGTCGTTGAGCCTACGATTAGGTGGAAACGAGCTTCCCTCTCAGCAGTCGTGCCACACTTGGTGTTCTTTCTGATAAGTGTTTACATCTCGCATCTTGAATTAAAATATAATGGATGCATGCTCATGTTTGTACACTTATAAATGATTGATTTATGTATAGAAGTGTTTTCCTAGTATTTCGATCAGCAACAATGAATGCATGCTTATACTTATATGACTATACTTGATTTACGTATCAAATGTATAAGTTTATATTCGAGCTCATCCCCTGGAGAGTTGTCCCATGTTCACGACCCATGATATGCCCTGGTTTGTTTTCCCGAAGGCACCTCCTTCTGGGAAGCTCCATCATATTCCAGAGCCGAAGTGAGTTTTTGGAAGGGACTATCGTTTTTAAGTAAGTATTTAAGCTTACCTCACCCCTGTCACAGAGTTCATAGCTCGATAATCTAAGAAGACCCTTCCGTCAGGTCACCCAGCCTGGTGATAATTACCCAAGGATCCATTGGAGGATTTTATGGCCTAAGTTTGGAAACCTTGCACCAGAAAGAATGGTTCCCTAAGTTTTGGTGTTTCGGTGTCTTGGCTCCCGGGATATCTAAAGGTAAGTTTCCTTGTACTTGCCAGACGTGAAATCTCGATATGTGGAACCCCGAAATAGTCTAGCGTGGATAAGTTTTGGTGTTTCGGCATTTCGACACCCAGGATACCCAAGGGAAAGTTTCCTTGTCTTCGCATGTCGCAAAATCCTGACTTGCGAAACCCTGAAATGGTATAGCGCGGTTAGAGTTTAGTGTTTCGGCGTTTCGGCACCCAGGATACCCAAGGGAAAGTTTCCTTGTCTTCACATGTCGCAAAATCCCAACTTGTGAAACACCGAAATGGTATAGCGCGGTTAGAGTTTGGTGTTTCGGTGTTTCGGCACCCGGGATACCCAAGGGCAAGTTTCCTTGTCTTCGCATGTCACGAAATCTTGACTTGCGAAACCCCAAAATGGTATAGCGTGGTTAGAGTTTGGTGTTTCGACGTGGTTAAAGTTTGGTGTTTCGACGTTTCGGCACCCGGGATACCCAGGGGCAAGTTTCCTTGTCTTTGCATGTCGCGAAATCCTGACTTGCGAAACCCCAAAATGGTATAGCATGGTTAGAGTTTGGTGTTTCGGCGTTTCGGCACCCAGGATACCCAAGGGAAAGTTTCCTTGTCTTCACATGTCACGAAATCCTGACTTGCGAAACCCCGAAATGGTATAGCATGGTTAAAGTTTGGTGTTTCGGCGTTTCGGCACCCGGGATACCCAAGGGCAAGTTTCCTTGTCTTCGCATGTTGCGAAATCCCGACTTGCGAAACCCCGAAATGGTATAGCATGGTTAGAGTTTGGTGTTTTGATGTTTCGTCACCTGGGATACCCAAGGGAAAGTTTTCTTGTAATCTCCAGTCCCGAAATCCTGACTTGCGAGACCCCGAAATGATAATAGAGCAGATGAGATACGGTGTTTCGGTGTTTCGGCACCCGGGATATCTAAGGGCAAGTCTCTTGTACTCGCCAATCCTGAAATCTCAACTTGCGAAACCCCAAAATGACATAGTGTGTCTAGAGTTTGGATGTTTCGGTGTTTCGGCACCTGGGAAACCCAAGGGTCAGTTCCCTTGTACTCGCCGGTCACGAAGTCCCAACTTGCGAAACCCCAAAATGAGCTTAGCGATGAATACAAGCTTAGGAGTTTCAGCTCCCGGGAAACCTAAGTGTGAGACCTAAGTGTGCGAAACCCTGACTTGTGAAACCCTGAAATAATAATAGCACGGATAAGTCTTGATGTCTCGGTATTTCGGCACCCGGGATATCTAGAAGAAAATCCCTGGTACAAGCCAGTCCCGAATTCCCGACTTGCAAAATCCCAATACAACTTAGCGCATGTAGATTTGGTTTTCGGTGTTTCGGCACCCGGAAAACCGAAGGGTATGAACCCCTCGTCCTCTTCTACCGCGAAAACCCAGTACGCGAAACTCCGAAAGGTGGGATGCCAGGTTTTAATCCGAGGCATTGCTAGATGTGACAATACTATTAGTCCCTTTCGGATTTTGGCTCTTCGAGAGACAAGAGAGCAAGTGAACACATGCATCGCGATTTCCCGAATCGCAAAGGCCAAAAACGCCCCTCCAGTAAGGCCCGTGGTCATAGACAATGATCACATGGGTAAGGATAAGGGATGGTAGGGTCTGCATTAGGCCCCATAGGAATTCGGGGATTCTGTTCCTCGGTGAAAAGAAGGAAAAAGCCGAAAAATATTAGTTCCCATAGTGGGTGTGTGACAACGAACCTCAGACTCCTCTTAAGAGAAATTTTCTTGATTCCATAACCCACCTTGGGGCCACCCTCAATTGTAATCATTGGTTTATTGGGGGATATTTCAACATGATCACCACCCTTTAGGAAAAAAAGACGGAGCTAGGCATATTGAGGGGGAGAGAGAAACCTTTCGAGAATGGATAGAGAACAATAGGCTCATAGATATCCATACCAGCAATTACCCTTTATCATGGAATAACAATAGAAGAATGGAAAATAGCATTGTTGTACATCTAGACATATTTTCGGCCTCTAAAACCCTCTTCCGAGGACAAAAAGTTATAGAAACAAAAGTCCTCCCTTTCTATGGCTCGGATCACTGACCAATTAACCTCAGTTGTGAGGAAAATTTAGTGTCGCGCCCTAGGCCCTTTTGGTTGGAAAATTTCTAAATGGATCACCGAGACTTCATGAAGAACATCGAAACCTGGTGGGGCAAGCTCCCAAAACTGTATGGCACTAAAATGTACCAATTCCAACAGAGATTAAAATACATCAAACTCCAACTCAATAAATGGAGCAAGGAAGTTTTTGGAAATATCTTTGAGGAAGAGAATCGATTAGAGACAGAAATGGCGACTATTCAACCGATAGCATCAACCGGGGCTACAATAGAGGAGACTAAATAAAGACAAACTCAAATCATAATGGAGCTAGACAAGAGTGAACTCCAGGAAGAAATCCTCTGGAAACAAAAATCTAGAGTCCAGTGGTTGAAAGAAGGAGATCCAAACACAAAATTCTTCCATAACTCCCTGCTACAAAGAAGAAACTAGAACATGATTACAAATATTATTAAAACTTATGGTGAAAGAGTAGAATCTAATGAAGACATAGCAAAGGAATTGGTAAACCATTTTAAACTCCTACTCACAAATCCAAAAGAGAACAGGACGGAGGCTATCCAAGAGATCACAAGACACATCCCAAAGCTTGTAACCCCAGATAAAAAAATATTTTTAATGGGGCCAACCTCTCTGAAGGAAGTGGAAAGGACAGTCATGGAAATGAAAATGGGGAAATCCCCAGGCCTAGATGGTTTCACTACTAAGTTTTTCCAGAAGTGTTAGAAGGTCATTGGGAAGGACATTTGGTAGGTTGTGGAAGAATCACAAACTTCGGTCTCCATGGTCAAATCCTTCAATGCCACCTTCATAGCCCTAATCCCAAAGGAAAAAGAGGAAAATATGGAAGAAAAATTTATACCAATTGCACTATGTAATGTCATCTACAAAATCGTCTCCAAACTTGTGGCCAATAGAATCAAACACTTATTGAAAAATATCATTTTCATCATCTCTCTAAGATGATTCATCTCTTCTACTCTCCCATAGATTTCTAACCACTGTTACCAAGCTCTAATCCGACCTCTGGTTTACAAGTTATGGCTTCTAGAAGTCCTTCGGGTGCTCATTGGTTGAGGGCCATGTGGCACCCAAGTGGGTCCATCTCGTTCGTACCATTTACGGGTTCCTATCTCCTGCAGGGAAGGTCAATCCACCATCCAAACCAACAGTGAGAATTAATCCTCATCTAACACACAGGCTGGAGGAGAATCTTTCGTTTGGTGTTGAACGTCCCTTTTCTTTTCTACATGCATGTCCTCTGGAGTCCCGAAGTCCCGAACTCCCGAAGGAGCCCGAAATCCCTACACGTGGCTCCGACCTTCAAGACTTTCAACTTACCCATTACACAACATCCCAAACCCCTAGAGTCCTAAATTCCCCAACTCTCGAAGGAGCCCAAAATCCCTCCATGTGGCTCCAGCTTTCAGGCCTTTCAACTTAATCATGACACTACATCCCAAACCCCCGGAGTCTCGAATTCCTAAACTCCAAAAGGGTCCACCCTCGAATGTGGTGACATAACAAATGTGAAGGAAAATACAGGTGGGTCCCGCATACTCCTCCCTCCAAATGGACCAAGCAGTAAGCGCCTGGTGTGATATGCATCAGGGCTGAGATGACACATGGCCCCTTTAGTGGGTGACATGTGTCAAGTTTTAATGGGCGCATAGGGTCTACGAGATGTACGATTCCAAGTGACATGTGGCACGTCAGTCGTGGGTCCATGTCACCCTGGATGATGTCACTACGCCACATCACTCTAGACTGATAGCTTTTCGAGCCCTTCAATCTCACATTCAAGGTGTGTCCACATAACTCATGGATCAACGACCTTTGTTATTTTGTAACTTCGACGTTTGAGGAATCTGTGGTGTGACTTCATCCTTACTCCTAAAGTAGTCAGCGTTGGGTTGACCAAGGTCTAGATCTAATGGCCAAGGGAGATCCTAAAGGGTCCCTAAATCTACAGTCCT
This sequence comes from Picea sitchensis, assembly GCA_010110895.2. Lineage (NCBI taxonomy): Eukaryota > Viridiplantae > Streptophyta > Pinopsida > Pinales > Pinaceae > Picea > Picea sitchensis. The sequence continues at coordinate 25,479 of SNQJ01S0157016.1, forward strand.
CGTTACTTCGCAGCTTCGACCTTCGAGAGTTTCAACATCATGTCCACTCCACTCTCCCGAAGTAGGACTCCGCCAAAGTATCATACGTGGGTCCCTCAACTATTTGATCAGACGGTTAAGAGGAGTTCCTAATGGACTCCCCAGATCCACGGCTCTCATCACTTCATGACTTTGTCATTTGGGGATTCTGATGCTATATCATCTCCATTCTCCTAGAGTGGGACTTCACCGAAGTTACCTCGGCTTGGATCCAACAACCAAGGGGGCTCCCAAATACCCTCAAATCTATGGTTTGCATTACCTCGTGATAAATGAATGGATCAAGGTTTAACGGTGGGGCAATTATATATGTCCCAGATAAGGAAACCGTCAGGCGCCAATCAACCTTGTGGGTAACTGCAACCATCAATTGCCTTCGGGTCAAAACACTCCATAGCTTTGAACTCCCAGAGTTTCAAATTCAGAAAGGCTTAGCTCATTTTGGGCCTAGCGTCAGGTTCACGGACCTTGGTCACATGGGTCCTTTGAAAACTCTTATGGGATACACTCTAATTCAATTAGAAAGTAAATGGGTTAAGGACATGGGAATGAGCCCTCATTCATACGGTGAAAATTCTGAAGGAGACACCCTCCTTCCACAGGGTTTGAACTTGGAATTCCCGCGAGGGTAGATTCTAGAGATCGACAAGACTTAAATATTCCAATAAATTCTACCCCAACCCTCTTGTAGGCTTATGTCCCACGACTCTTTAATTTCTAAATTGAGGCAAGAAGACGACCATTCAAAAGCATGATTTCACAGAGAGATAATACATAAATCTACCTTAATAATTCAATACATAACTCATTCATAGGCAGATAAATGTATATATTCAATCATCATTTCCATTTCAATACACAGAGTATGAAGATCCTTATCAGAAAGAAGAAACTGTGAAGCCACTGCTGAAAGAGGTGCCTGTTTCCACCCAACCATAAGCACAACCAATCCTGACGGATTTACCACTGGCCACCCCTAAGCTAGACCATGATGCTATGAAAGAGACTCTGTATTCTTGCTCAATGACAATCAAGGAAGGAGGTTACTCTCAGCCTCCCGTGTGATCTTAGCAACTGATTTTCTCTATACCAAGAAAGGAGGTATGCATGAGTACTTCCACAGTCACTCGTCAGCCTCGTTTATTAACTTGTAACAAAAACCCTGCCCACATCTTCTTGCACTCAGAATGATCTTATTACCCAATTCTTTCTCGAACCACAGAGTTGTAACTGCTCTTTTTCTCTTCTCGAGATTGCTCTTTCAACTCTGCTCCCTTTGTAGACTTGCTTGCTCACTCTTGTAACGTACCCAGCCACACACAGACCAGGCTACGCCACTTAAATAGGATGCAACACACCCAACCACTAGTAGGCGGGCTCGTTGCATTCCCAAGACTCAGTTCTCTGATCTTATCTTGAAATCAAAGGATTGTTCAACAATTTTATTGGCATGAAAATCGCATGCATTAATCAAGATCCATGCTACAACATAAAGTAGTAAAAAATCGTGCCATGCACAATAATTAACCAACAAACATGCACATTAAAAATACATATCTCATAGATAATTAAATACACAACGGAAATAAACATTACACAGAAAACATAGATAACACTTATCTTGGCAAGTAAACGTTCACCAACTGGTTACATACCAAGGACGTTCCTCCCAACCACAAACATTGTTGTTATTTTACTCTCAACAACAGGTCACCCTCAATCCAGGGCTATGATGGGTCCTAGGCCAAATCTAAAACACATAGCAGTTGGATAACTAGCTCTTAGGTTTCCCAACCACACAACAAATCCGAATTTCCAGCTCTCTTTCCCCCTCATCCTGCACAACCCAAAGAAATGAACACCCTTCTCTCCCATGCAGTCCCTCAGGCTATACCATTTCTCTCGAGGGCTCCAGTGCTACTAGTCAGGAAATATCCCTACTGGAACTCCAAGGGTTCTCAACTGTGGAAAGTTCTATCTGAACTGTCATCAGTCTCATAACTAACAAGCCTCTCAGCAATCAAGCTATCACGGGCCTTTCAACATTCACATAAATCCAAAGTACACCAGCTCTCTTCTACCCAACCTACACAACCTTGAGAGAATGGACCCCCTTCTCTACCACACAGTCCCTCAGGTTGTCCATCTCCTTCCAAGTCTTCAGTGCTTTTGTTTAAGAATATCCCTTTTGGGACTCTCAAGACTCACAGTTGTGGATAGTTCTATCTGAAATTCCATCAATATCATGCGCACATGCATCCATTCCCTCCTAGAATTATCAGTAAATTATTACAACCATTCAACAATGGCTCTCATCTTCCTACCATTTGTTTCCATGCTCATCCCAAGAGCACACAAAGTAGCAATAGTGAGGGAAGAGGAAGAAGGACAAGGGATCAAGGGGAAGAAGACGAACCAGGGGAAGAGTGACCCCCAACTTCACCCAAATCCACCCTCATGAAACCATTTGTATCCATGCTCAGACCAAGAGCACACGAATTCAACAAGAATGATGATCCTCAAGATGAAAGAGTGATAAGGGTGTATAGTGAATGAATAAGAACAAGTGAACCCCCAAACAAACCAAAGATGGGTTTATATAATTACTTGAAAATCAAGAACCACATGGCCTCCCCAAAGAATCTCATATAACCTTTTTTCTTCATAAAATCAATTATGGTTAAATAAAATAATAATAAAAAGACTTAGCCCCTCAATCCCCCTCTCTCATGGAATCATAGCCCCCATCTCTTTTGTCCTTGTTTGTCTTGCAACCAACGGTGTATTTTATTAATGTATATGAAGTATTACATTTCCTAGGCACTCTGGCCCCTTTTTTACTTTACCAGATCACCAACCTAAGTCACAATTACATAATACATTATAGTTCATATGGGTTAAAACTGGGATGTTACATCCCCCTCCCCTTATTTTGGCATTGTCCTCAGTGAAAAACACCATTCCAATGTTATTAACATTACAAATCTAGGCACTTTGGCCTTAATCCACATAGGCATTCCAACCAACTCTTATATACATCGGGACTCTGGCCTAAAATTAAACATGTATACATAGGCATTTCAAGCCAAAACATATATAATGATTTCCAGAATTTATATCTCTGGAAGTAGTTCCAAACAAAAATCGCGCCTTCCCTCTCAGTGTTGCACAACCCAAATAAATGAACCCCTTTCTATGCCATGCAGTACCTCAAGTTGTTCCACTTCTCTCCAGGGATCTAGTGCACTCGGCCATGAAGTTTCAGAGTTGTGGCTTCTAGAACTCCAGTTGCAACAAGTCCACTGTACTTTCTTCATTCCATGCCTTCATCATTGAACTTGATTTTCTTTTGGTGTTATTTTTAGCGAGCTTCCAAATTCAATAGCCAGCATCTCATCTGTATTATAAAAATACAATCATCATGAGATATTGTTATAATAATTTCAATCATAAATGTCAAATATGTTTTATACAGGAAAAAAAAAATTCCAAGCATGAGCTTTATGCTCGTAATGTTTGGCTCTGCAACTGTAGATATCAGTCTTCCTTATGGGCTTACATCCCTACCATATTCAAGAATATCCTACCTGCAATTTCCTTGATTTACATTCATCCAAAACAATTTGTCAGTGATTTATTAAATTATAATTCCCAAAATTGTTTTATATAGGAAAGATAAAATTTCCAAACATGAGCTTCTGCTCATAATAGTTTATCTCTTTCAACAATAGGCATTGGTCTTATTTATGGGTTTACATTTCTGCCATATACCAGACCATTCTACCTGCAATTTCCTCAATTTACACTCAACCAAACACATTGTCAGTATATCCCATATAAGATATATATTTTTTCATGGTAACAATTCAAAACAAATTCACAAAGTGATCTTAGAATTGTTTACAACTACAATTCAATCACTTACATTACTCCAACCATCAATTGGAATGATCTCATCATTACATACACATGTATTATCAGCCACTACTTTCCAGAAATATCACTCTGTCTCCCCCAACAAAGATTTTATGTAATTTTTCATTATGTAGTTAGTTTAACCTGCAACTTTCTTGTTGTAATATCTAACAGTTCCTGAAGTGTTTTCAACTTCATGAGTTAGCAATACTCACATCATTTCAGCTGTTAGCATAATCATTTCTATGTTATATAGTATATGTATGCATTCACCCCAAATGCACACAATGATTCTTGTACTTGTAACATTTTTAATAGCTCCAAAACTGATCTTGAAATTGTAACAACAACAATCCAATCACCTTTAGCTAGTATTCATATTAAATATAATGCATCTATCCATCATTACGTATTTTCAGTACCACAAGGTTTTCATAATGCAACAATTTATTACTAAATAAAATAACAATCAATGTTCCAATACCCATGGCCCCATCTATACAATGCATCCATGCATTGGCTACATAATGCCAAAAAACTATGTTATTAATTCCACCACGATGAGTTTGAAGGTCTGGCCAACACCTCATTGCTTGCCTAACTATTTGGACACCTTCCTTTTCAACCCAAACACAACACCAAGAATATAATCCTTAAGTTCTCTTCAGTGTCGACAAATAGGTTGCATTCCAAACATCAGATATACAGTAGATACCATTGAGAACTCACATATAGCTATAGCCCTTCCATATCCAACCATACCATGGTCTCACACATCACTAACTCTATGGATTTTCATTGTTATAGAAGAATTATGTCTCCTGAATTAACCCGATTATGATCTGATAACCAATCATAACATAATATGCAACCAACATTTTATCTAAATGCATTCTAACATCAACAACATTTACATACTCTAGGCCTTGGGCCATTACATATCAATTTAAATATTGAAAATCAACTGAGGGAATTATTACCTCAATCGCCTTCAACTTGTATGCATCAGCAAAAACTAAATGCAAACCTGCATGGTTGTTATCAACCTACTTGTTTCTATCTGACTAACTGATATTTGTAGAATCTCACAGGCTGCCTCCTTCATCATTTTGATCACTATTCTTTCCACCCTCATGGGTCTTCACCTAGATGGAAATCATAAGCAACAACAACATCCACATATTTAACCATGCTATATCATTTTTCTTGAATACATAATCCATCCTTAGTCATATTCAATCATTATCTCATAATAATAGACTATTCTAAGTTCACAAGCATGTTATATGCATATCCAAGCATGTACAATTACACATCCACATGCACCAAGCATTAACTGTCAGCATGCCTACTAATGCATATAGAATTTAACTTCATTGTATGCCTCATGCATTCTAGTGCATTTATGTTTCAAATCACTTGCACATTTATCTATTTATGTTGTAGCTAGTTGTCCTTGAACTCCTTCATATCCTTGCTTCCTTGTGTGCTTCCATTCTCTTCATCTGCACTATGGTTCCCTGGTCTAAACAATTTCCAGGAAAGTTCCACTTGGCCATTATGCAACCCACCAACGTACTCAAATTGAAACAGCTCCCCTTGGGTAGTCATGCCCAACTTTACCGTTATGAAACATTTCAGCACCCTAGAATGAAGTAGCTCAAAACATTCCATCATTCTACTACAACTTTCTTGAATCAATTATTGTTACTCCTAGTTTACCATTAGATTACTTCATTAACATTTCCCTATGAAACCATACTTTCACACTTAATACCATTTCCAAATGGAAGTCCATTTTCATTTAGTGACACTTTTCAAGTGAGAGAGCATTCCTAATTCTTTGCATTGGCATCTTGATTCCAACTCTGATATCATAAGTGGATTTATTTCACACTTAAGCTTTGAAATTATCTACACATTTCTACCTTCAAGGCTATGGATCCTTACTTTTTCCTTCTATGTCCTTCCATGACACTTTCAACCTACTAGCTTCATATTCTATGTGAGGATTCTTTCTTTTGTAGTACCTCATCCAACTTCTATAAGATTTTTCATGCTTCCATGACCCTAACATCTGATCCTGGACTGGAATTGATCTGATTGTACCTCTAATCCTGCCAAAATCTGTAAGAAATCATCTAGTTAGAATTATACACATCATACAAGAATTGTCAATTAAATTTATAGGTACCTTCTATATTTAATTTATAAATAAAATTATATCAATTATAATAATTATCCAAAACAGAATCATTCCAGGTCATTCTCCTCTGGCTCAACTTCCCAAAGATTGTAATCTTTCCCCCAATTCAATATCTGCACTGAAAGTTATGGCTTCCCGAAAAAAAAAACCACTTTCAACCCTTTTTCTCTTGTTTTGCAACAGGATTTTGTTGAAAACTTTCCATAGACCCCTTTAAATGTGTACATAATATGAATTATGCACAAGTGCTTCCTTCAATCCAATTTCCATGTGACCATGACTCGAAACCACGGGCTTATTAATTCTTTAGCGCCTTCCTCTAGCACTTTTCTTTTTATTCTCTACATAGGACCTCGCTCGAACATAATGTCTGAAGGATTATTCACTTCTAGTCCCTTCGTGCCTCTAAACAACACCTTTACCTTATCATGAGACCGATGCAGGGACCAAGTCCTCTGGACTTCTGCCTTCGCCTATTCTCCCTCTTCAATCTCTGATTTCTCCCGGATTTAAGCTTCACCGAAGCCCTTCCAATGAATTTACTATCAAATCGAACGGTTGAGATTTGATCTCTCGTCGACTGGATGGTCCCGTCCCATATGGAGGCTTCAATGAGATCAATGGTCATGACTTAATCAAACGTTGAGACAGACAATCCTTACACACTTCGAAATTTTGGAACTTCAGGCTTCAAAGGTTCCGCCTATACCGAACAACATTCCCTCTGAACGTTGAACTTGCAAACTCTCAGAGAGGCTCTTCGAAGTATTCTTACTCTGGTGCTCCAGAGCTTCGGACATAAGAGGTTCTCACAACAACATGCTCCCTTATCCCTAGGTATCATATCTCCGAACTTCTGAAGTCGCATCAGCAACTACGCACCAGGGGTAACACGTGGAAACAATTACAGAGATGACACATGGCCCATCCTACGGGTGACACATATCAAGTTATAATTGGCACAAAAGTTCTATGAATTTCATAAAATAGGATGACACGTGGCATGCATGAAGTGGTTCCACGTCACCCTCGATGACTTTAGCATCTCAGGTCACTCTGACGCTCTATGACTTCGGCTACTTCGGGTTTCATAGGATTTCACACCATCACAACTCTAAACTCTCAAACATCGAACTGGAAGACTCCTTGTCTGTCAATCTCCAGAGCTTCAGGACTTCGGGCTTCGGGGGACTTCACCACATAACATTACAAATATGTCGAACCAACGAACTTCTGAACTGTGCTTCTTCAAAGTTTCAGGACTCCAACACTTCGGGGCTTCGGGCTTCAGAGGATTTTTCAACTCCATCCAACAACTCCTCCGAACATCGAACTTCCAAACAATCGCTAATCTATAGACATGTGTCCCCTAACCGCGAATGGTCCAGATTGACTCTGGACTTCAAGACTTTGGAGAAAACTTCTCCAAGTGACATTAGGACTAAAACTCTCGAATGTCAAATATTTGATAATCTGCAGACACATGTCCCAGACAACAAAAGGTCGTGATTTGCTCAGGATTTCGAGACTTCGAGAGATTTTCTTCCTGGAAGCTTAAGGACTCACTTCTCCTTGAGTGTCGAACCTCCAAAATGTCATGAGATATATGGCTCATGCTCGCCTGCGTGCAGATATGACAGCTGGGAACTGATATTATCCAATGTGCCTCACCTACTGATCTATGCATGATCCAACGACCCAGATCTATCTTCAGACCAATCCAATAATCAAGTATTCCTCCTAGTGATCTATGGTGTAGATTCACTCCGGGACTTCGAAGCTTCAGTGATTTTACCTCCTTATCATCAAAGACTTAACATTTTTTGAAGCAACACAGTCTGAAGGAATCTAATGCTTAACGACCCCACACCTCCTCAAGATCTGATGGTTGCGAAGGATCTGTCTCCTCCTGAACAGATCCTACGGTCAAATTCTAACCTTGATTCCACAGTGACAATTATTCCCAAATACAAAATGGATGGTCACGATCCTTCAATCCCTTACAAAGGATTTATGACATTATAGCTTCTGTGTGGACTCTGTAACGCCATTAATCTTGATCAATTTGAATTCCAAGTCATAAATCGATCTCAACCACGAGACTTTGACCAACAGATCCGGCCCATTCTGACCCAATGTTTCAACCAGTAGCTCTGATACCAATCTGTAACGTACCCAGCCACCCACAGGCTGGGCTATGCCACTTAAACAGGATGCAACACACCAAGCCACCAGCAGGCGAGGCATGTTGTAGTCCCAAGACTAAGTTCGTTGATATTATCTCGAAAGCAAAGGATTGTTCAACAATGTTAGATGCATGAAAATCCCATGAATTAATCAAGATCCCTGCTACAACATAAAGCAGTAAACAATCGTGTCACGCACAACAATTAACCAGCAGACAGGCACATTAAAAATACATATCTCAAAGAAAATTAAATATACAAAAAAATAAGCATTACACGGAAAATATAGAGAGCACTTATCTTGGAAAGTAAACGTTCAACAATTGGTTGCATACCAAGGACATTCCTCCCAACCACATACATTTTTTATATTTTACTCTCAACAGTAGGTCACCCCCGAGCCTACACAACCCAAAGAAATGGACACCCTTATCTGTCATGCAGTCCCTCGAGTTGTCCCATTTCTCTCCAGGGCTCCAGTGCTACTCATCAGGAAATATCCCTACTGGAAATCCAAGGGTTCTCAGCTATGGAAAATTCTATTTGAACTGCCATCAGTCTCATAACTAGCATGCCTCTCAGTACTCAAGCTATCACATGCCTTTCAACACTCACAAAAATCCAAAGTACACCAGCTCTCTTCTGTGCAGCCTGCACAACCTCAAGAGAATGGAACCTAATATTTTCCACGCAGTCACTCAAGTTGTCCATATCCTTCCAAGGCTCCAGTTGTTATCAGACTAATCAGTAAGTGCGGACACAAATAGATCTCCCTAGTTTCACCACGAAACTAGAACAAAACAAGACAGAATATAAAACTTTCCCTAAGTTTCCATTATCAAGCATACTAACTAACAAGGGATAAATGAAATACCTTTTAAATGTCTTTTTTCTTCGCTAGTGTTATCCTCGCTCCGTTCCAAAGCTTATGGGATGTTGAACTTGTAAAAATACACAAGCCAACAAAGTGAAAGCAACAACGTATACTCAACAAAACCTATGTATGTGATCAAGGAGTCATACAATAAAATAAGACCAATTTTATGGGAAAGAAACATATCATTGTATTATATTAAGTAGAAAGTGGAGATTATAACCAGTGCCTTGATGTTGTAAGGTCCCTTCCAATAATTCCTTTCTTCCCACACACTGTTGATTCACGGATTCTATGACTGTAGATCTGAAAGTCACTCACAATATATCTTGTCAAAGAAAAGCTCAAATCCACTCTAACAAAGCTAACAATCTCAAGCCAAATTTCCAATCTAACTTTCTCCATGAGAGTTCCTCTCCTTTTATAAGCTGAAGAGGATAAGGTGAGGAGGTTAGGATGATCCCACTAAATCAAAAAAGTGAGTAAGATCCAAACCGATCGGATTCCACCTCACCAGAGAAGCTTCTCCTTCTAGAAGCATCGAGAAGATGCTTGTTTTTCCCACGTACGAAAATCATCGCACCCTTAGAATTGAGCAGAGTGTGATGACGTTGCAGGCCAGGTTTAGTATAGCATGCGACGATCTCAGATTGTTGCACCCCTAGAAATAGACAGGGTGAGACGATCCTCCTTACTGGTATGTTTACAAAGGAAAATATGTTTTCATCTCTCAGGTAAAGTTCTTATCCCTTCTTTCCTTAGGAATTCAGGCCATTGATCCCTTTGAAGACAACATATAGGTTTACATCATTAACTATCATAAGGGATGACAAAAATAATGTGTAACAGAGAGCCCCCCAAAGTATGAAGTTAGAACAAAGTNCTCCATGAGAGTTCCTCTCCTTTTATAAGCTGAAGAGGATAAGGTGAGGAGGTTAGGATGATCCCACTAAATCAAAAAAGTGAGTAAGATCCAAACCGATCGGATTCCACCTCACCAGAGAAGCTTCTCCTTCTAGAAGCATCGAGAAGATGCTTGTTTTTCCCACGTACGAAAATCATCGCACCCTTAGAATTGAGCAGAGTGTGATGACGTTGCAGGCCAGGTTTAGTATAGCATGCGACGATCTCAGATTGTTGCACCCCTAGAAATAGACAGGGTGAGACGATCCTCCTTACTGGTATGTTTACAAAGGAAAATATGTTTTCATCTCTCAGGTAAAGTTCTTATCCCTTCTTTCCTTAGGAATTCAGGCCATTGATCCCTTTGAAGACAACATATAGGTTTACATCATTAACTATCATAAGGGATGACAAAAATAATGTGTAACAGAGAGCCCCCCAAAGTATGAAGTTAGAACAAAGTGATAGCTAAAATACTTTATCGAGTGTGTGTAGGGAACAAGGAACATGTCGATCGGAAACATGCCAACAAACAAGGAAATACAGTACAATAAAATATCATCACTGAGGTAGGCATTCCCATACTCACAATACAAATGACTCAAAGCATAAATGATGACATGCAAAGATCCATGTCAAGTAAGACAGGTCATGGCCACCAAACATACACTGTGGATCCATACCAATATGACTGAAATATGAACATAGCCACCAAAAATACACTGTGTATCTATGTGTTAAAGAATCAAATTTGAACATATCCACGAGACATACACTATGGATTTATGCAACAGTACAATCTGAATATACTCCAATGCAACTTGGATCTGTCAGAAAAGATTCAGGGTCTTCATCTCCACCACTCTATAGTATGAATCTATCCATGTGATTACAAGTGTTGAATTCAAACATGGTAGAAACCACTTGATTACCAGTCATTAATGAATATCGTTAATAAGTGCGAGGGAAATCACCATTAATGTCAATGACACCCAAGGTACACTAGTACAATCCAACGAATGTGAATCAATGAGTCAACTTCAAACACTCGGTGGAATCTTCCGATCAGGGGTCAATGATGAAAACCCACTGTCGAAAGCGAGGAAACATGACATTAAGGCATGCAAGTTCTAAGGTACTAATTAGTTTCTAAGTCTAAGTCTTGTATACTGAGCTGAATTCAACACGAAAAGACTCGTCACAGGAGGGCCTTAATGTATCCCCCATCAATGACACGAAACAGGTAAAATGATTTGAGGTAGATCATAGTAACAAGTGATTCGGGATTGACTCAGGGATGGTCGACGCAATATATGGCTTAAGGACTGCAGAAATGGTCGACGCAATAGAAGGATTTCCGAGTTGAACTTATCTTCGAACATATTGACGACACGACAACTGTCTTGGAAAAAATGACTCAACAACAGGGATCACAAAACAATTTGTAATCTTATAAAGGATTATGATCAAGAGACAAGAGGATTTTCCAACATAGACACAAATCAAGTGAAAGGGTGTCATGTTCAAAGGTGACTCTTCCATAGAATATAGGTTTAGACACACTTCTTTCCCAATTTTTCTCCCACCATTTATGGCGAGTACCTCTTTATTTTTACACAAGCTTGAGGAGGATAGCATATGCTTGAACTGTAATCTCATCCTTCAGATGAGTCCCTCGAAGTATGTTTAACGAACCATAGGAAGGATTGGTTAGGTCCCATATAGGCCTTTCGATGTTTGTTTTACGAGTCCAAGGAAAAAAAACTCAAGGGTTTTTAAATTTTAGAGAGTCTGAAAAACACTTAAAGAGAACTCCATCAGGTCATTTTTTGTAAATTAATCTGACGACACCAAAAAAGTGATAACCTATCGCTCATCAGATGTTTTCTTCAAATACTTTTATGAGCGTGAAAAGAACAAGGTCGCTCGACAATCTTTTCATGTTTAGAGAGTCTGAAAAGAGCTTAAAGGGAACTCCAGGGGGTTCATTTTTCGTATAACCTTTACGAGTATGAAAAAGTGATAAAAGTTTACTCAGTTACATTCTCATGTATTTACGAG
>SNQJ01S0157018.1:22483-33178 GCA_010110895.2 Picea sitchensis
TGCAAGATGTTGAAAACGTATGTCCATGTTTTGATTGTGTCGATGTTTCTAGGTGAGGTATCAGAAATAATATCCGAGCTCTGACCTGAACTTTCACCAGCCGTGTTTGGCATTTTCTGTGGAGCCATGATATAAAATATCAATATTATAGTTCCTGTTACAGAGGATGCAAATACAAACAATGGTTATCTTGCTAAACTGGCCCTGTGAAACTAGAATGAAATTCAAACAATGACGAAAATTATTTCGCTTAGAGTACCCGAGTCTGTGTGGGTCCTTGCTGAAACAACGTTTAATTATTTTAATAGAAATATTTTGAAATAAAGCAAGATATTACTTTCAATCATTTCCCTAATTTGATTATAAATGCCATAAATGTTTGACATTTCATGACTTGGGATGATCGTAGAAACATTTAATTCTTTACCCGTAAGATTTATAGGTTAAAAGTTGTTTAAGATATTAATTAATCCAATTTAATCCTTTAATTAATTGAAATTAGTTCTTAATTCTTTTTTGGCGTTCGTAGTCTCGGAAGATTTTATTCTTAGTCTTGGGCCATGAACCCCAAATTTACGATATTGCGATTCGGTTAATTAACTTTGATCATAATTAAGCTTTTGATTGATCATAATTAGTTTATAAATTTCGTGACCTTCAGTATTGAGGTTACAAAGGTGTCGTTCTATGGTAAAACTGTCGAATTGTGAAGTCATGACAACAATTAACTAATGTTAATTATCATTAGTATTGTAATTAACCAAGTTTATCTTAAGTCACTTTCGCAACTTTGCAGATCGGACATTTGAAGGTTGCTCGAAACGTGACTCCTGAATCACGAAAGCGTGATGCATTAAAATACTGATAATCGTTGCTTATTGTTTCTATGATCATGATTAAACCTAACCCAACTTCATTCTTTCACATGTTAGGACCTTGATAGCTTTGACATGTATAATCGTTAGATCTGCGAAATCCCGAAATCCAGGATTTGAGGTTTATGGTTATCATTTTTGTTATTTGAAAGAATGGGAATCTTCAACCTTTTGGTAACTGGAGCATTAATATATATATATATATATATATATATATATATATGTTCCAACAGGAGACACATCCTATTTTCCTCACTTAACTCAATCAGCATACGAGGATTCTCTCATGGAAAGCTAATTAAACGAGCTGAGCAAGGGGGATAAGGCCAACAACAACCCAAATAGATACAGCCTCAGGTCCAAAAGGAAAGAAGGAAAACCTGATGTCCCTGATCATCCTAACAGAGCAGGAAAGCCTGTTAAAGATGTAGCAGATGACAACATAGGTAAGAAAATTCAAAACCCCTCTCCAGTGGTCAAAACTCTTGTCCTGGAAGTGAAAGAAATTCCAAATCGCACATCCCCTTTTAATTTTGAGCATGAGATTCATAAAATTAGGATCCCTGTACCCCTCTCAAAGCTGGTCAAGCATGAGGAGTTTAAGAGATCCCTATCTAAATTGTTGCTGCCTAAACCCTTGAATCATCCCATAGACTCAATCAATTTGCAGGACAAAAAGAAAACAATCATCCTATGTCCCATGGAAAAAGATAAAGATGATTCATCCCCTCCCTTCTACACATCACTAAGCATACATGATAAAGTGTTGCATAATTGTCTAATGGATTCAGGGGCATCTCATAATCTCATGCCCAAAAATGTCATGGAAGAACTTGGATTATAAATCACTAAGGCTTATCATGATTTATATTCTTTTGATTCAAGGAGTGTGCAGTGCCTTGGGGTCATCAAAGATCTGGTTGTGACCTTTTTTCAGCTTCCCATGAAAAGTGTGGTCATGGATATCGTGGTGGTTGATGTTCCTCCCAAGTTTGGCATGCTCTTGTCAAGATCTTGGATTAAAATACTTGGAGGAACATTGCAGATGGACCTCACATATGCTACCATTACTGTGTTTGGAGGGGAGCATAGAATACTGTACAGAGAGGCTCAATTGGCCTATATTATTAGTGATGAAGAAAACCCCACCAATCATCCTATTGTTTCACTTGATATTGATTTGGGATCTAGATTATTGTATCTTACTGATGCTCCTGAACCACCTCTTGAAATCAGAAAATAGTCCCTTACTCTCTATGGAGAATCTCCTCCGATCACTTATGTTTGGAAAATTTTCTTTGATGGAGCCTCTTCTAGAGAAGGTGTTGGTGTTGGAGTGATCCTTGTTTCACCTATTCAAGAGATCATATCTCTATCCTACAAGTTAGAATTTGAAACTACCAACAATGTGGCAGAATACGAAGCTCTTGTTTTGGGTTTGAGGGATGCAAAATACCTAGGAATTACAGAGATATCAGTGTTTGGGGATGCCAAGTTAATTGTCCATCATATCAGAAGCATTTATCAAGCCAATCACCCTCGGCTTAGGAGTTACAGAAATGAATTATGGGATCTAGTCAACATTTTTTTCTTGGCTTTAAACATCTCATTTGTTCCAAGAGAAGAGAATGCTATGGCCGATTCTCTGGCTGCGTCATCAAGTAATTTCAATGTCCCTCTACCACCTAAACTTAGGTATGATGTAGAAGTGAAATATAGACCCTCTATGCCTGACAATGTCAAACATTGGAAAGTTTTTTAGGATGATCTGGAAATCAAAAGAGTCTTGGAGACCGTTGATGAGATTTTTGCATTACACATTGATCGAGATCCTGATTCTCAAATAAATCCTCATGATGAAGCTTTTCTAAACAAAATTGCTAACCATCATATTGTCTAGCTGCCTAGAAATCATATCCCAAAGGGACTAATTCCTTTGGAAAGACTGTTTCACATGAACGATGTGGCAGTAAAGGGTAAAGCCCCAAATGAAGAAGCTGACGTGAATGAGTGAAATATTGGCATAGAGGAGGATCCAAAATTTGTTAAGTTGTCAAGCAGCCTATCAAGGGAACAAAGGACTGAGTATGCTGAGTTATTAAGAGAATTTGTTGATGTGTTTGTCTATCCCTATGAAGATATCAAAACATATGACACAAGTGTCATCAAGCATAAGATCCAATTGAAAGAGAAGGCCAAACCATTTAGGCAGAAATTAAGACAAATAAACCCCATGTTGTTGCCTATTATGGAGAGGGAAGTAAAGAAGTTGTTGGATGCCCAAATCATTGTCCCGTTGAGATATTCTAAATGGGTAGCCAACTTGGTTCCAGTGAGGAAGAAAAATGGAGAAATCAGACTGTGTGTCGATTTCAACAACCTGAACAGAAGCTCTAAGAAGGGGAATTACCCTTTGCCAGACATGGAACACATATTGCAAAGGGTAACAGGTGCATCCAGGATTTCCACGATTGATGGATTTTCTGGCTACAATCAGATCTTTGTCCTGCCTAAAGATAGATAAAATACAACCTTCACCACTCCTTGGGGCACATTCATGTATGTCAAAATTCCCTTTGGATTGATGAATGCATGAGAAACCTTCCAACGAGCCATAGACATCACTTTCATTGGAGAAAGGGATAAATTTGTAGTCATCTATATTGATGACATTATAGTCTTCTCTAGATCTAATAAAGAACATTGCCAGCATCTGAGAAGGGTCTTCCTAAAATGCAGAAGGTTAGGTCTCTCCCTAAATCCCAAGAAGTCTTTGTTTTCCATGTGAGAGGGAAAATGGTCGGGGCACATAGTATCAGATGAGGGGGTCAAGATTGATTCAAGAAGAGAAGAAGCTATCCAAACCTTGTCACTTCCCTGATCTCGGAAGGAAGTTCAGTCTTTCCTGGGAAAGATTAATTTTTTGAGAAGGTTTGTTTCAAATTTTGCTGAATTGGTGAAGCATATTACAACCATGCTCAGGAAGGGGAATGAAGAAAAATGGACTACTGAGTCTAGAAATTCCTTTAATCAAATCAAGAAGGCCTTGACTGAGGAACGTGTGCTTATCAATCCTGATTATTTCAAGGAGTTTCTGATTTTTTCCTTTGCTTCTTTTAACACAGTGGTAGTCATTTTATTGTAGAAGAATGCCGAGGGGCTGGAGCAACCTATTTCCTTTTTTTACCAAGGCACTAAGAGATGCAAAGATCAAATATGACATCATGAAGAAGCAGGCCTATGCTTTAGTAAAATCCCTCAAATCTTTCAGGATATAAGTCTTGCATTCAAAGGTCATTTCATATTTTCCTTCAATTTCTGTGAAGGACATTCTCATTCAGCCTGACATAGATGGAAGAAGGAGCAAGTGGATTGCCAAAATCCTTGAATTTGATCTGGAAATAAAGCCCACCAAAATATTTAAATGCCAAGGTTTAGCCAAGCTATTGGATGAATCTAATTGCAAATTTTTGGGGGTTAACTTCATCAACACTTGTGCAGAGAAACAACAAGATAAGTTCACTGATGCAAGTTCCCAGGGCGGCCCTCCGCTGGAAGAATGCACCTGGTACAAAGACATTGTATATTTTCTGCAGGAGTTAAGGCCTCCATATGGAATGGGAAAAATCAAGGCAAGAGATCTTAAGCTCAAAGCAATTAGATATTTCCTTATTGATCAGGTTTTGTATTGGAAAGATCCCCTAGGTGTTTTGTTAAGATGTTTAGGCCAACAAGAAGCCCAAAAAATTATGTTTGATTTTCATGATAGCCTATGTGGGGGACATCACTTCTGGAGGACCACATCCTATAAGATTCTCAGGACTAGGTATTTCTGGCCTACTCTTTTTACCGATATCTGTGCAAAAATTAGGGCTTGTTTCAAGTGCCATTAATTCTCCGAGAAGCAACAACTCTAGTCTTTTCCATTGAAGCCCATGGTAGCTTTAGGACCCTTTCAGTAGTGGGGCCTAGATTTTATTGGGGAAATTCATCCTGCATCAAGAGGTCAACACAGGTGGATCTTGACTGCGACAGATTACTTCACCAAATAGATAGAAGTTATCCCCACGAGGAATGCTTCTCACAAAGTAGTCATTGGCTTCCTTGAAGATATTATGGAAATGTTTGGTTGTATGAATAGAATCATCACTGACAATGCTGCATCCTTCAAGGCTGAGCCATTGATCAAATTCCGTGAGTAGTTTGAAATTTCATTGATCCACTCCACCCCTTACTATCCCCAAGGAAATGGACTAGCAGAGTCCTCTAACAAAAGCCTTATAAATATTATCAAAAGACTACTAGAGGAAAACAAGAAAGCATGGGATTCAAATATCAAATTCACTCTGTGGGCTAACAGAGTGACAACAAATAGATCTCTGGGTGTCTCTCCTTTTCATCTTGTGTACGGGATGAAGGCCATATTTCCTTCTCAGTTGGCATTGTCGGTGGATAAATTATTCCAAGACTACCAAGGGGAGCCTGATGATATGATCATAAGAATATAACAGCTGGTAAAAGTGCAGCAGACTAGAGAGAAAATGATGGAAAAAGCACATGAACATCAACAGAAGATCAAGCAGGCTTTTGACAGGAAAGTAGGAAAGGAGGATTTTCATATGGGAGATCTAGTGCTAAAATGGGATACACCCAAGCAGGACAAAGGCAAGCATGGCAAAGTTGATGCCTTGTGGAAAGGACCCTTCAAAATCTATGAAATATTCCCTAATAATACTTATAGGTTGCAGAATTTGGAGGGTGGTGCAAGTGCATAATGGTAGAAGAGATGCAAATGAAAATCATTGATTGTAGTAGCCAGGTCACACTCCTGGTGGAGGCAAGTTTTTTTGAGTATAAATACTCAGTTTTGATATTTTGTTATGTTCGATGGTTGAGCTAAGCTCCCACATGTAAAGTTTTAGTAAAGCCTCTAGTTCTTTGGTTATGTATTGCATTTTGAGACTTCTTGTTTAATGACAATCAACTTTCTTTTCCACCTCCTTTATCTCTGATATTGAAGGCTCGGGCATGGATGATCCAGTCGAGTTGTTGTAATCATGTTGTGATGTATGTTTGATTACAATGTTGTTACAATGACTTCAATTTCCTGAAGTTTTGGGTCCAAGAGGATCTTGTATTCAAATATTCTCCTCCTTGGGCTTCTGGAAGACCGGATGTCCATAGCAGTCCCTTCCATTTTCTCCTCAAGTTCTACTCCCTACTCACCCTTTCTACAACTTGATGTATGAAGTTAGATCAAGACCTCATCTCTATGTTCATACCAGCCCAGTTTTCCGAGTTAAAGTGATATCATCTTGAGTTTTCATCCATTAGACCCCCCTTTAAATTTATTCATTGTGACATAAAAAACAGATGGGTACTGGGCTTACCTCTACTGCAATCTAGAGGTTACTTCTAGTGCTAACATATTGCACCAGGGCCTATGCTATTTTTCTCATCTTCTCTTTAGAAGGTGCTTCTTCCAATTCTGTGTTGTCGGGGATGGCTTGAAATACTCCACTTATATGTTTCTCCATATCCTCCACCTTTTTTTGTGCTAGATTTCTCTCCTGCCCTTCGTGGCTAAGTGCCTCCTTTAGTGAGGTGTTGTCTTCATGTGCCAATTTTAATTTTTTCACATCCAACCTTGCTCTGGACTAAATCTCCTGCAGGACGCTCACTTGTAATTTATACAATGATTTAGTTGGAATCTTGGGCATCTCCAAGTCCAACCTCCCAATGTATTTAAGGGGCCTCTATGATGTATCCTCATCGAAAAATAACATCTCCAATGTTATGATTAAATTAACACTTCCCTGCACCATGATTTGCATTGTCTCTCCAACAGGTGTATATT
This sequence comes from Picea sitchensis, assembly GCA_010110895.2. Taxonomy (NCBI): domain Eukaryota; kingdom Viridiplantae; phylum Streptophyta; class Pinopsida; order Pinales; family Pinaceae; genus Picea; species Picea sitchensis. The sequence goes on from SNQJ01S0157018.1 coordinate 29,216, forward strand.
ATCTAGTGGGCACTAGTTTCTCCTTCTGTTTCTACTCTGTCCTGATCCTCAACAACTCCAGTGCAATTTTTAGCTGTTGTACTTTCTCCAAAATTGAAGCTCGATGATTCTCCATGTTTTTCCATACCTCCAACAGTCTATCTTCTACTTTCATTGCTATCATATCCATATCATCTGTTGTCAATGTTGTTTCCATTAGTTTTCTAGGGCCTTTTCCTTCTTCCCAACACCACTTGCTTTCTCCCATGAACTTTTTATTTGGGCATATGATGGTTCATATTCCTCTGGAATCTCTGTATCCATGCCAGTATCCTGACCAACTTCTTCTTCCATGGCTACCTCTTGTGCCTCTGTCTACACTTCTTCTGCGCTCACCTAACATGTCGGTCCTCTTGGTGCCTACTCTGTGCCCGGTGGACCCTATGTAGGACCATGATGTGTCTTATTTTGTGTCTTGATTTTATTTTGAATTGGGATGCTTTCCCCCACTATACCTATTATTGTATTCATTTTTTGGCTAGCACCATTCCTGCCTATCTGTTGCGCTAGGACTATGCTACCTTACATCTGGATTTGTACAATTTTCGTTGCTCTTGGAATATCTAGCACTTTCCACTCCTCAGTCCACTCTTGAACCTCCATGTGGATGTCCTACATCGTCACACAGTACTTCAGATGCAACCACTAGTTATTTGGATCCTTTTCTTCCTACAGCCACATGTTGTGGTATATGCCTAGAATTTTTCTATCTGTCCAAACTCCTAGACAGTTTCTGGGGAGATCCTCCATGCATCCTCTAATATGTTCTGGATCTTTGTTAAATACTGAGCGAACATGGTTTTGTTTAATTTGTTTACCTTGGGATCTGTTGTTCTTCTGAGCGACGTGTAGCGTGTTGTGCCACATTTTATTGTACTTGGAAAGAACATAGTGTATGTGAGTTCCTGCCACCCCATAAGTGAAATGTGGATGAGTAACCATGAGTAGTGGAACTTAGAGCCCCATTATTTCATGTCCTTGTAGTCTTTAAGGAACAATTTCAGTAGATAAGGGTCCTAGCCCATCGAGCTCCCCTTTGCGCACTGCGTCGCGACTACTACTAATCATGCAGGTACTTCTTATTTTTGACACTTACGCATTAATTTGCAACTAATAAATCCTATTGAAAATCATGTCAGAGGATGATTGATTTCACTGATCTTGATACCTATGTTACCCCTCTCTACGCCATACTTTTCTTTAATCTCATTCGAGATGGATTTATCCTTCGTGTTTTCCTCTAGGTATTGTTCTGGCTTCTCCCCATCTATGGGTAGCCCTGTAATCACTGTGATGAGGTTGATGTTGATCGGCATTGGCTTATCCATTCACAAGATGCCTCCATTCACCCTTGGTAATAGTTTTTTGACACATATGTTGATGTGTTTCCCACACCTGAATTGTGGTATGTCTAATAAATTCATGAAGTCGGTGTTGTACAGTTCCAAGATCCACTGCACAGGCTCCAACAGTGGTGCACCTAATGAGCCTTCTCCTCTACTCTCTAGGTAGATTTGTATTGCTAAATCTAGGAACTTTATGGCATCAGAGACATCATGGTCAGAGTGTTTAAGGATATCAACTCCTCCTACCACGTTATCGTCGGTCTTCACTCCCTTGGGAATGTTCGACATCACTGTACCTAGTTCTTCCTATTTGCGTTGTATGCCCTACGCATAACTCTCTACTCGTGCCTTCTTTTTCCCTTGTGGGGATGATACCCCACCCTCTGGTATAGCCTCTTTCTCTGTTTCATTCTTTGGTTCCATATCTTGGCCCTGCTGTATTGAACCTGTGGTTGGTTCTTCTTTTTACAACCCTTTTCCCCTGGACCCGTCAGATTATGTTCGTTTGACATCCTCTTCCGGATCCTCAAGATCCTTTGCAGTTTCCTTCTCCTCTTCCACATGCAATGTGGTCTTTGCGTACTCTGGTGTGTGGATTTCATCCACATCCACCACTATGGGCTTCTCATTTGTTTTGGTTTGAGGTACTCGAGTGCTACTCTGTGTGTTTCGTCTGATTTTGCTCAATGCTCTAACCCTTGGTGGTGACATGGAAAAGAAATCCAAACCGCAGGCTTTCAAATCGATAGATGGTAGTGTAAATTATCACTCTATCTCTCTTCCACTTAGATCTACGTTCTTCTCCTTAGAAAATAACACAATGGGTCACTTCCCTCCCTTTTTCTGACTTTATAGTGGGACAGAGAAGTGACATTTGTGTCACACTAACAGTTGTCACTTTTTCACTTTTTGCAGTGTTTCCTGTGCGTTGTACCTTTCTACCTGTTAATTGATCTTATGCGAGCAATGTTTTTGAACCTTGGATTTCTTGCAGTGCACTGTTCTATTCTACCAATTCTATTCTGTCAAGACCCTCCATGTGTGTCGATCTGTTTTTATTTTTATCCCCTTTTTACTTTTTATGGATTTTCTTCTTTTTATTTGTTTTTCTCATTTTCTCTCCCTTACTTATACTATAATACACTATATAGATATGTTCTTACTACGCAGTAAATTTCTAAGTACTAAGAGGTGTCTCCATAAATCTGTACTTTGTTTGCCAATTTTCCACATAAACTTTACTTGAGGGAAGCATATATAACCATGAGGTGTCAAAATCCTAAACACCATTTAGAATTTTCCTAAGCATGAACTCTTTATTTTCCTCTACAATATTTTGAATGGCCATATTGGACAAATTGGATGGTTGACTGTTGGCCCTTGGTTATGGCAGTATGCGAAGATTGAGGAAGAAAAGGGAGAAAGTGAACTTCGTGGAAGACACGGTGACTGTTACTGGGTCAAAGTGAGAAAAAGAGTAGAAAAGATGGAGCAAAGTCTGAGAAATCAATTCATTGAATGAGGATATTAGGGATGATAGATAAACAATAAAGAAGGATCGTAGACAACTCAGCAAGTGGGAAAATCTACCATTAGATTCTTTGGAACACCGCATGAGAAGGATGGAAATACAGGACGAAGAAGCCCTGAAAATACGAGTCAAGTTGACCTAGGGTTTTAGACACCTAGGGTTTTGGTATCTAGGGTTTTGGACACCTACGTTTTGGCCTAAGGATGTCGGTGAGCTATTATAATGTATAAATAGAGGTCAAGAAGACCTGGGTTGGGTTGGTGTCAAGATTTTCATTGTTGTTATTGATCGATCTAGTTGTTGTTATGAGTGATTGTTCTTGTGTGAGAGAGAAGTGCTAAGAGTGAGAGCCTTCTGGTATTGTAAGATCTACAGCTGGGTGCACAAAGAGGGAAGAGAAAGAGAGGAGAAGAAAGAAGATCTGCTAGCTAAAAGTGCATACAAGAACTGTATGCTTTACCTTAATATATTATAGCATAGTTTTGTGGATGTAGCCCTAGAGAGAGGGTGAACCACATACATATTGTGTTGTGTGTGATTGGCATTTTATCTCTGTCATTGATATACTATGATTGCATTATTGTTTTAGATCTGATAAGTAGATGTGCAGAATAGATCTAAGTTGATAAGTGATATATGAATGTTGTTTTGTTCTTGTGTTAAATCCACTTAATCTTCCCTTTGGTTGTAGACATCTCTGTCCTACAACCCCCTCATAACTGCTTCAAGTGAGACTACATCTGCTTCGCAGGTGTCGCCGAAAGGGCCAGTAGTTAGGGCTTGTTGGTGTTCTCTTGGAGTTGAACCCTGGGTCTGCCCTTGTTCCAACAAATGGTCCAGCTGTCGGGACAGGAATCTTCTTGAGGGAATGCTAAGGTGGTTTCCATCGAAGATAGAGACTCAAAAGTGGATAGAGGATCAAGAAAATGACTTCACTGAAGCCCAGAATAAAAACCCTAATCTGTGTATAGAGGATTGGTTGGAGAAATATAACTTTACCAATATACATGAGATATTCTTTGGGGGAATCCATCATGAGCTGTATGA